>JANDJT010000164.1:17901598-17911620 GCA_024331685.1 Stegophilus panzeri | reverse complement strand
GACTCATCCCGCTCACGCTGAATTGAGCAGACGCGTTCGGTTTTTAATTGTAGCGTCCGTTTTCACGCTAAAAAAAAAATCAATGTTGCAAGGTGCGCCTGCGTCAGACTCATGCTGGGTGTGTGTGTGTGTGGACGGCTTTTACCGCGAGTTTTACAAATCACGGTAATCGCGCACGGTTTTAATGATAATTAAACGTGACACGGTAATACTAACCGTCGGGGAATTTTACCGTGAAACCGGTAACTGTTTCATCCCTACACTGTATTAAAGTTATCGAGCTAATTCAATCGAACGAAATGGATTCCATCTTAAAGCTTAAGGGCTGTGCTGTTAGAAGAAAATAATCAATGACATGAGTACCACAGCGATTTTCAAAGAATGATTACAATAATAATAAAATAAAATAAAAAAAACGTATCACAGAACATCATACTTTTTATCCATTAATAGTTACGTTTAACGCTGCGCAGCGTCCGCCAAAACAAGTTCAAAACAAGCTCAGCACCAGCCACTCTTGAAATTAATATGATTTTTTTTTAAAAAAACAAAAATCCTTCTGTCCCGTGTTTGAAAATTTGACTGTTACAAAGCACCAACGCCGGAGACTCCTTCCATAAATGTAATGAATATACATTTTATGAACAATTACAGGCGTATTAAAAAAATAAATGAATAATCTCTTCATGTGGAGCGTCTGACATACTGCGTCCCCGTTACTATAGAAACGATACCGCGTTAGACCGAGAGCATGGATATAACCCTTGTGGCTTGAACTAGTGCTAGAGCGTCTCTTAGAAATGAGAAAGATAATGAACTCCTTATGCCGCAAACAGAATCAAGTATTCAACAGTGCTGCGATATAATATGCTATACATATATACATCAAAATTATGAACACAGTATGAGTGGTTGTGGATCAAAGGCTCAGGAATTAAATGCTCCAAAAAGATAAATCTGGTGTTATAGCCTAATGTGGCTGTTATTTGAATAGTTTATGGTCTGTGTTACGAAACAAAAAAAAAAACAAAAACAAAGTCTGCTTGAAAGCACATCATCATACAGACAGACGCCGTGACCTGACTTTGGAGTCACCTTCACTTCATGCAAACACTCTGAGCGGCGGGTGAACCCCGGAGTGTAACGGGACTCGCCCTGTACGTCTGCCTCCCTCGAAAGTGCAAGCTTAATTGAAAGCAATCCTCAGCTCTCTAGCCTTTAAGATGAATTTGTCTGCAATTACCCGAGCCTCCCGCGCATCCGGGCCAAGCCCTAATGCCGCCTTCATCGAATTAGGAGCCGTCTCTCGTCTCCTTTCGACCCGGATATAGCCATGGGCGTATCGATTGGACGGGCCCGGGTTAGATCCGGAGAGACCGGGGGCTCTGAACTGAGGCAGGCCGAGTGTGTAATGAATGCACCGAGTAGCTGTGTGCTAAGAGATCGCTCCCTGCGTTAATGCTCCTGTAACACGGTTAGAGAAAGTGCAAACGCAAACCCAATCTGGACCGCAATCCGGAGAGAGAGAGAGAGAGAGAGAGAGAGAGAGAGAGAGAGAGAGAGAGCGCTCTGGAGACGAGGCGAGACAGAGTTAATGGGAGAGACATAAACCGTCAGGTGTCCCATGAGAAAGTTAGTCCTTCTCTCTCCTCCTACTCCTCCTTCACATCTGATCTGAAAGAATAGGAGCAGGGCACATCTCAAAAGCAGTGGCATTTTACTCAATGTCTAACATCTAACATTTCCACTCACAGGGCCCTCTGAGGGATTCGTGAACATGCAGCAGCAGGGACGAATTGAACTTTGCAGACGTAACGCCGGAACACTCGAACCGAAGAACACGTCAAGGAACACACAGTGTTTACAGACCCACTTTAGAATAAGTGTTTCCACTACCGCTCTAAACTGAACTGCACGGGTACATCATGTACCGTATGCAGGGTTACAGACGGACCGCAGCAGTACACACTGTATTACAGAAAACACTGAAATATGCCACAGTTAGGTTTACTAGTGGAATGCAACACAGGAAGGAGAATTGCATTTTTCCAATAAGACTTTCTTCTGGATCCTGACCGCTCCTTCATTAACTACACGTGAACCGTCCGATTTTAAAAGGTCGTTCTGTACAGAAATGAAATAAACAAGACTGTGAAGGTAGGTGTTGTTAAATTTTCTATTAATAATGGTATTAACCTCGGAAGATTCGATTGTGTTAGAATTCCCGAACCAAAACTGATTCGAATGCTTATATATGAGGTTGGGTCAAATGAAAACCTTCAACACAATCTCCAAGTTGTCCGGATTCCTTATAGATAAAAAATTTTTTTTTAAAAAGAAAAAAAAAAGCCTGTTTCTCTAATAAGTGTCACAGTTCATTCGACTCACCATCGTATTTAAATCCAGACCCTTTCTTTAACACAAACACACGCAGAGAAAGTTTGCTGCAACACTCTACAAAACTGAACACTGAGGAGAAAACAAGACCTTCTGACTCCTTCTCACAGCATCACATGACCCATCACCCTGTCTCCTCCTAAAAAAAAAATCAGCAAGTCCAATCACGCCCTCACCCGAACACATGAGGACCGAAGGAGAAAAAAAGTACTTTTATAGCCGTCTGCTTGTTTTTTTCGTGTATTTTGCGCGGCCGGCTCTGTGTAAGTCTCCGGAGAGCTCGTGTTTTTTAACACAGCAAATATTAACAGTGCAAATGCGAAACACCTTCATGCCGTGCTCGTGCCTGAGGGATAATCTGCTTCTCTCTCAATTAGCGGCATTCTCTCAGCTGCACACAGGCTGGCGACCCTGAGGCTGCCCCCAATCGACAGGAAAGAGGGAGAGGCCATGGTGCAATTTGCGACAACAGCAAGCAGCTGTTTGTGTGGACGTTTCTTTACGGAGCGCTTCGGAGACGTGTGGCCGAGGCGGATACCGTTATGCAGTACAGAGACGTTCTGGTAATGAAGAGGCAGTAAAAAGGAAGGAAGGAAGGAAGGAAGGAAGGAAGGAAGGAAGAATGAATGAATGGATGGGGGATAAACTGTCAGCCTGTATAATACCCCATCGTTGTTATTATCGTCATTGTGATTTATCGTTGTCATTGTTGCTGCTACATTTAAGACAAATGCTCCTGTTTCATCTTTCTTGGTGAAATGTTGAGGGGTGTGATGGTGCAGCAGTTTCTGATTACTGATTCTGATAATCTGTGCCTTCCATTAGTTTATTTTGTACCTTACTTTCCATATTTGGTCACAGCTTCCTGTTCTCAGTAATACTCTCTCTATCCTGATTGATTCCTTGCTTCCTATTTGTGGTAACAGTCTCTCTCTCTCTCTCTCTCTCTCTCTCTCTCTCTCTTGTAATCTTCCATATATATTCAGTACATAGTGAATCATTTCAGTACTTTTGCCATTTTGTTTCAGGACTCAAGAAGCAGGTTCAGAATACCCCTAATTCACCACGCTCCCCGTCGTTAACAGGTCTCGTCTTGTCTTTATCCCGTTTCCTAGCCTGGAGCGCACTCTGGTTTTGCGTGTCTGGTTATTGATGAATTACCGCAGCCGGTGTCTTGAGCCCTGCCTGGTGGTTTCAGATAGAGACTAGTGAACAAAACGAACAAATAAAAACAAAACGAATGGGTGGAGTAAAAAAAAAAAAAAAGAAAAAAAAAGAAAAAAGAGTGGGCGGAGTCACTTGTTTCCTGTTTGTTTGTTTTTTTCTCCATCACTCTATTTAACCAACTCAACTGTTTGAGCCATCTTTTCAGTGTCCAAGTCTGAGCCTTATTTCCTAATTACTTTGCTTTGGGCCTTCTTGCTTTCTCTGTGTTGTGATCCTGTTTTGTCTTATGTTGCTCCGCTTGCATGACAGTTTGACCATTGCCTGTTTTACGCACGATTCTGCCTGCTGAACATCTGTCTGCCTCTGATTTGTGACACTAACATTAGGAAACACAAACTACACTAATATAGCTTACTCTAACTGTCGTCCCTTCGCCATTCTGGTCTGTCAAATTAGAAACGTTGAACAACAAACTGAATTCTTTTAACTGTATATTTGCATCTCTTCTTTAAATGAGCTCAACTCATTGCAAAGAGAAACGAATGGCACATTTGGTAACTGCAGAGGACCTGCAGCTCTGACCAGAGGCCTGCATTTCGTTTTCTTTATCTCACGCCCTCTCGCAAGCGGTACACTGCAGCCTAACAGACACGGACGTTACATCTTAAAGAAGTGGCACTGTTTGCAAAACAGTTTGGCAGAAACGCAGAGAGACTCCTGTTCGGCTGCGCCTGCTTTAGCACAGACTCTTGGCCTTGTGACTGAACTGTCACTTGATCCAGAGAGAGCGCGAGAGAGAGAGAGAGAGAGAGAGAGAGAAAGTGAGGAAGAGAGAGAGGAAGATCGAGCGAGTGTGAGCAGCAGGTGCATTCCTGGGTAGCAGTGCACTCAGTGTTGGATATCTTGCAGGATTTATTGCAGCTCCATCCATTAGGCCTCTGGCGCTGGGTCCACTGACAGAATGGAGCTTTTGTAGCAGTTTCTTCATGCAGCAAATAAATAAATTAATTAATAAATATAAAAAAAAGTGCCCTAATCCGATGGACACACTGATCCAGTGCAGAGAGAGAGAGAGAGAGAGAGAGAGAGAGAGAGAGAGAGAGAGAAAGAGAGAGAGAGAGAGAGAGAGAAAAAGAGAGAGAGAGAGAGAGAGAGAGAAAGAGAGAGAGAGAGAAAGAGAGAGAGAAAGAGAGAGAATCAAGGGAGTAACTACAATGTACTTAAGTAGTGAAATAATAATAATAATAAATGTTTAATTACATAACTCTCTCTCAATTTCTTTCTCAGAGCAGTAATTAACTACAGTGTGTGTGTGTGTGTGTGTGTGTGTGTGTGTGTGTGTGTGTAAAGAGCTGGAAGGAGGAGTTTGATGTGTTAATTAAGGGTCCATGTGAGTGAACTTGGCCTGAAAGTAAACCCATCTGCAGACTCCATCCTTCAGCGCAGTGACAGCAGCAGCTACGTTCACATCAGAACCTCCAGAATGGTAAGAACACTCACTCGTTTTCTAATTACGGCGTAAAAATACGTATTTTTACGTAAAACTGAGTGCAAATAAATAGTCAGTGTGTTGCCCTGCACTATACCACGATGACTTTACTGAAATGAATCGTATCGTTTATATTTCACTTGTTATTTCTGTGCACATATTTAACATATGAATACTGAATCAGTTCTGGTAAACCAGTTATTTATATATAAATCAGGTTTTTCAGATCTGTGTGTCTGTGAAATGATTGATATCTTGTGTAGTTAATGTGTGTGTGATATTCCATCGTAGTATTGCATCACAATCTGAATGCAGTACGATGGTATGCGTTCGTGAACAATGAGTTATCATGTGTTCTTTTGGCCATCCGTACGTTCTCTGTCCTGATAGTACGGCTTCATTAACACGTGTTTGAGGACGTTAGTGGTCGAGAGGTTTGGAGAAGAGACGTGGGAGCAGCTGAGGTATGTGGGGAAAGACTTTATGAAAGCTGCTTTGGAGTGATTTGTTCTGCTCTTTCTGGCTAAAGTCATATTTCCTCAGGTTACTGGCAGAAGTCCAAGACACCTTTATGACATATGAAATTTACGATGATGTCATCACTATTCGTCTGGTGCAAGAGGCTTGCAAAATGCTAGGTGAGAGAAATTTTAATCATGTACCTAAACTACTTAGCTTTTTGCAGTAAGGCTGGGGTTTACAACACGTTGTAGTGAATGCTTTTCTGCTCTTATCAAAGTTTTTTTCTTTTTCTCAACTCAAATTCACCTTCTTCCGCTCACCAACATCATCTGTTTCACAAGTGTGCTGAGTTCCTGTTTAGAAATGCTCTGCATGAGTCCAGGGTCAAACGCAGCATTGATAAACTCAGACAGGGATAAAGACTTTTTTTTTTTTTAAAAACAGGAAACATAAAGGTAGCCAAAGGTTTTCAGCTGTTTGTGGGCAGTCTCTGTATGTGCGCTGGCCTTGGAGACTGGTTTTAGAGACGGTGTTAACAATGTCCCCATGAAGGCTGTCCGCTGAGACCAGCGTGTCGCACAGGACGCCATTCGGGACGCGAGTCTTGTTCCTGGAAGTGTGTGGACAAGGACAGGTGTGAACCTTTGGAGAGGTCAAACTCCTGAGCTCCTGGAACTGATAGACAGTGTAATTGAAATGTTTTGTCCCTTGTGTTTCAACTTCTAGATGTTTCTTCCGAGGTGGTGTTGAAGTTGTTTGGAGAATATTTCTTCAGCTTTTGTAAGATGTCGGGCTATGACACCATGCTGCGCACGCTCGGTGGAAATTTGGTTGAATTCATTGAAAACCTTGATGCCCTCCATAGTTACCTGGCGTTATCTTATCAGGTCTGATTTGGTGCTATTGCCTTCTGTTACCTGTCTTCTTCTTCTCCTTCATTCTTCTTCTTCTTCTTCTTCTTCTTCTTCTTAGTGACTGCTTGACTTAGTACAAGCCTCAGGCCAAGACTCTTTCATTTTACTTTATTTTTCTGCCACTACAATGCGCAGTATATTACTTATAAAGAGAACAAGAATTGTTAGTAAAATGTAGTTTTACGTCATTTAAGTAAGTTAATTGTAAAAAAGCACTGTATGTACAGATGTCTGCTGGTTTCTCGTCATCTGCTATCTGCTAGATTAATTAATTATCATTATTTCAGTATTTACTTCCACAAGTTAGTTCTGAAATTCTTGGTTAAATACAAGTTTGTTTGTTTGTTTGTTTGTTTGTTTGTTCGTTCATAGCATGAAGGTGTTTAAACAGTATTCTAACACAACACTGGTGATTTCTTGAATCTGATTGGTCAGAAGGTGTTGATTCGTTTTCTAGAACAGCAGCTCTGATAATAGTGCAGGTTTATATTAATGCACTGGTTCTAAAATGTTAGTGTTTCCATAGTAACCGCTAATTCAACAGGAACAAGAGAGAAAAAATTAGAGGATCTTTAAAGAACGACTAATATAACGAAAGTGATGATGAACTTATTTCACGGATGTTCTGAAATGTAAATGTAACTATAAATGGATAACAAGTACAACCTACTGTTATAGGAATGAATCAACAGTATGAGTATGCCCAGCTGTGTGTTAATCCTTACATGGAACATAAGAAGCTCCATCGTATAGCGCTTTTAACAACGGACATTTCAGGCTTTCAGAATGCTGGTGAACTTTACAGACTATTCTTCTTCCTCAGGAGATGAACGCTCCTTCTTTCCGTGTGGAGCGAACAAATGACGGCAGGACTCTTCTCCACTATTACTCAGACAGGAAAGGACTGCACCACATAGTTCCTGGTACAGACCGCACAGACTAAATCAGAACTAATCGCTGCCAGTGTCTGAGATAACTGCTGTCTGACTTTCCCATTAGCCATAGTGGCCAAGTCCAAAAAGCTGAAGAAACATTTATTCTTTCTCTTGGCTGTTTCCATGACTACACCACAGGCATAATTGAAGCAGTGGCGAAGGATTTCTTCGGCAGTAAAGTGACCATGAGCATCCTCGAGCAGCCGGAGGAGGCGGAGCGCACAGGAAAGAGGGAGCATGTCATTTTCCTCATGACACAAACAAGCGAAAGGATAAAGGATGAAACCCAAGCTAAAGAAGATGATGGTCGAGAGCAGAGAGAGGTCGTAGACATGGTTAAGTCAGGTAGGACTACCTGTCAGAGTACTCAGGTGTGTCACACGGCACAATATTTCCACAGCAATTTAAGAGTGAACAGCTGACATACAGTATTATAGTCTGTTTTTCTAAATTCTAAATGTATAAGATGTACCTGTGCTGTCTTCTCAATATAAAATGATGCATTTTAGTGCCAAATTAAAATAAAGTTTCAAGTCCTGTACACTAAACACTGTTTTATATTCTGTTTCTGAAGCACATAGAATATGTGTGTGTGTGTGTGTGTGTGTCATAATTGCATGCATTTGTTTAAACACACCACATAATACAGATCTTTTATCTTTCCATTCCAGAGAGCATCCTTCAGGCGTTCTGCCCCAGCTACCCGAAGAGACTGTGGATTGATGAGAGATCCTTCTGCAATGCTTTCCCTTTTCATATCGTGTTTGACCAAGATGTAGGCCTTTCTTTTTTTCTTTCTTTTCTTCGTGAATACGCATCATGGCAACGAGTGGGATTTTTTTGTTTTAGATTTCCTTATTAAGATCCACACAAGCACAAAGCGTCACAGTCTATAGTTCTGAAATATTTTTGATTTAGCCCAGTTTGGAACTTTTTCCCCCTAAAACGTTTTTTGTATATTTATTTTTGCTGTCATATTTCATATACATCATATACATATCATATACATATCATATATCAGTATACAGTTTATTAATGCGGAAAAAATAACTTTTAGCTAACACAACACAAGTATTGAAAACAACCTCTCCATAACTCTCAACAGCAAATTAGTTCCTCAGCTCCATATTCAGATAGAGTGAAGAGCCACCATGCCATGACATTACTGCTACAGTGTGTGTGTGTGTGTGTGTGTGTGTATGCAGCTGATTGTAAAACAGACTGGCGTGAACATACAGAAGTTTGTGCCAGGGCTGCAACAGGCAGGGATCCGTCTGGATGAATGCTTCAGCGTGGTCCATCCTGAAGTAACACTCAACATCTACAGCATCAAGAAGTTCATCAACAGCCAGTTTGTACTGAAGACTAAAAAGGAGATGGTTCCACAACGATTCCAAAACCAGTCTATGCTCAAATTACGAGGTATTATTTACAAGTATTCATTCATTCATCTTGAGTAAACACTTTATCCAAGGCAGGGACGCATCCTGTATGAGACAATCACACTGCACCTTGCACACACACAGTACATTCACACCCAGCACAGCAAATACAGCTATCTGGATGTTTTTGAGAGGTACGAGGAAACCCATACAGCTTTTTACGTTTCAGAGTTGTGTTAGAGAAAGGAAGTCAGTAAACCTCACAGCGTTGTTCAATTAGAGAGCAGGATTTTCTTTTACAAACCATAGGACTAATCTCTTGTGTAATGCAATGTATTTGCTGATCTTGTGCATTTTAGGTCAGATGGTATGGATGGAGTCACTGCAGTGTATGGTATATCTCTGCTCTCCTAAGCTGCGCAGTCTGCAGGAACTGGAGGAGCGTGGCCTGCACTTGGCCGACATCGCTCAGCACGACACCACGCGTGACCTCATCCTGCTCAACCAGCAGCGGCTGGCCGAGATCGAGCTCTCCAACCAGCTCGAGCGTAAGAAGGAGGAGCTGCGCATTCTCTCCCGCCACCTGGAAATCGAGAAGAAGAAGACAGAGACACTGTTGTACGCCATGCTGCCACATCATGTCGCTATACAGCTCAAAGAGGGCAAGAAGGTAGAGGCAGGTAAAGGACAATATGGACTGAGACATTCCCCATAGCCATGAGATATACATATATAACTGTCTTTAGTAACTCATTTATACAGAAGATATCAGTTAGTGCTCTCCACTTTCACTCTAGTAGATTGGTAAAGTGCAATTGAGGAACCACAGACAGCAGGTTGACGTTGGCTACTACTAAACTGGGAAAAACTAACTGCATACATTTAGCAATTACAACCCCAATTCCAAAAAAGTTGGGTCGCTGTGTGAAATGTAAATAAAAACAGATCGCAATGATTTGCAAATCTGATAAACCCATGTGTTATTCACAATAGAACATAGAAAACATATCAAATGTTTAAACTGAGGAAATGTATTGTTTTAAGAAAAAAATAAGGTAAGTTTGAATTTGATGGCCGCAACACGTCTCAAAAAAGTTGGGACAGGGAAACAAAAGGCTGGGAAAGTAAGTGTTAGTAAAAAGAAACAGCTGTAGGAACATTTTGCAACTAATTTGGTTATTTGGCAACAGGTCAGTAACATGATTAGGTATAAAAAGAGTATCTTAGAGAGGCGGAGTCTTTCAGAAGTAAAGATGGGATGGAATCTGGATGGAAG
>JANDJT010000164.1:17875771-17886945 GCA_024331685.1 Stegophilus panzeri | reverse complement strand
ACACTTTACAGTTGGTTATATGACTGTAAGTCATTCCCTTCAAATGCTATTGAAGTTAGAACCGTGTTTAACAATGTGGTATGTAACTTTAGAGACGGTCCCTTAATGTCAAACCGACTTTATTCCAATAACTTTTACTTAAAATGTTTTTAAGAACGCTAACAAAATTATCTTTTTTTTTTTTTATTTAAAAAAAATATATTTCAAAAATTCATTTGTTGATATAATTTCATAAAGGTTTATAAATGCTATATCAAAACGCGATTTAATTATAAATCTTTACACAATTATTTAATTAGGATTTGAGATATTCATAAATTTGTAATTGCCTTCAAACTACCGCTTTAAAACACGTGATATTTTATAAGGTGTTTTCATTGCATTGTCCACACTTTTATGAGTTGTTTAGTTTGGGAATGATGTTTGAAATGACTTCCTCTCAGGGGCGGTGTAGTTATTTAAAATCTGGAAAAATCTTTCTGTTCATAAGATATGAGTTAAGATAATTTTGAAATTGGAGAAGTCATTATAAGTTGCCTTTTCAGTTGAATTTGGAAACCACTTGAAGCATTCGTTGTGTTGAACTATTTCAGTTGCTTTTGTTTGATTTGTTCATCGCAAACAGCTGAAAGTCTGTACATTTTGGTTGCTTTGCTACTGACCCCCAGGGCAGGTACTTTGAATATTGGGAATACTGTTCTAAGTACAAGCATTGTAGTAAAACAGTGCTTTCTCATAGAAAGTTTAGAGTTTATGATGACATGAGTTACACTGTATGCCTAAACGTTTGTGGACACCCGATCATCACACCTATAGGTGCATATGTGGGAAGGCTTTCTGCTAGATTTTGGAGCGTAGCTGTGGGGATTTGCTCGTTCAGCCACAATATCAGGAGTGGGATGCAGTCGGCATTCCAGTTCATTCCAGTGGTGTTGAGGTCAGAACTCTGTGCAGGACACTCGAGTTCTTCCTCTCCAACCTGGGCAAAGCATGTTTTCACGGACCTCGCTTTGTGCGCAGGGGCATTGTCATGTTGGAGCAGGTTTGGGCCTCTTAGTTCCAGTGAAGGAACATTCCAGACAGTTGTTCTTCTTCCAGCTTGAGGAAGGCCCATGTAATGGTGTGATGGTCAGGTGTCCACAAACTTTTGGCCATATCGTGTACATTGTAGTATAGAATGCCATAATGGTAATGCACTATTGGTAATACAACTGTTTGTTTACTGCGTTACTTATGGTATGTTTTTAGTGATTTAAACTTGAGGAATAGATATGTATCATAATTTCAGATAAAGGTAATTTTAGTGCATTTCTAATATACTAAACATGGATTTGTAATAATTATCAAATATATTTTCATTTCAGTCTATGTACATCATTAAAAGATATATACCATAGTATGATTCTAGCATTCCAAAGATTCAGAGTAAAAGAGTAAACTTCACTTAAGCCTGATATGGTTTGCTAGAGAAATTACTTTTTTTTTTAATTGTTTTTGTGGCAGAAACGGGAGCTGTGTTCACTTTTGGCAAGAGTAAATTTGCAGACAATGTTCCCAGCAAGTTCTGGTTGAAGAACGACGTCCCTTTAAAGCTAGCATGTGGAGATGAACACACTGCACTAATTACAGGTATGATTCACATGCTGGGAATCTATTGTGCTGTTAATGGTGGTTTTCTTTCTTTCTTTTAATTGCCATTTATTATACAGTAAGTCCATTGTGTTCCATCCAGTGTCACTCTCTATTAATCTGTGTTTTCCTATCCTGATGTAGAGATTGGAAAATTGTTCATGTTTGGCAGTAATAACTGGGGCCAGCTCGGCCTGGGTGAAAAGATCAGTGTGAATAAACCTACTTGTGTTAAAGGTAAATTGCACTCTTTTCCTCTAGCATGTGGAGACAAAACAGTCTGTGTCTGCTAAATGCATTATCACCCACCCACCCACAACACACACAATTCCAGGCAATGAAGCTGATAATATGCGGTTGTGATTCTAGCTTGAGAACCTACAGTAAAATATCGGTTCTTTTATTTCGTAAAAATGTGACTCACCTGCTGCTGGTCTCACATGGATACTCAAAAGATTCGTACTTCACAAAAACTATTCATACAGAACACTCACCTTTCAATGGATAATCTCACCTGGATACTGTAGATTTGTGCCTAAGAACTAGAGGTCGACCAATAGTGGCTTTCACCGTTTGTGCGGTACCTGCTGATAACCGATTAATCAACCGAGAGTTATTTTAAATTGATACTGAATGAAAACACTCAAAGTAAAATATTGCTGAACTTCATTACAAAAATAAACAGTACTGACTGTACCATGAACATGTACTGTACTTTTTAAATGAAATAAATATATAAATATAAATGTATATTAACTATTAATAAATATTAAAGTAAATAAAAGATATGGAATAAAAATAGAAAATAGAATAAAAATAAAAATAGAATGAAATGACTAATAAAGAAATGAATAAAAAACACTTCAAATAACACAACAAAATGTGTCGGTGATAATTTTATTGTACCTCTAGAGGCCGCTCTCATACTGTATAATGACAGCGGACCCTGCTCAGCCGCTCCCGCGATGGACGCAACCGTGAAACACTATGGGTGTGGATTTTCGCAGATAAACGATAGTTCCAGCAACCGGTTATCTGCGCCGATCGATCAGCAAAACCGATCAATCGGTCGACCTCTATTAATAACTGCTTCTGTAATCCTAAAAATCGTCCTGTGCTCATCTCAGGACTTTTATTTACAATCTACTCAAACTGAACATCCTTTCTGTATACACTTATAATCTCACTATCCGGTGTCACCCTGAAGATGATGGATTCCTTTCGAGGTTTCTTCCTCATACCTTCTCAGGTAGTTTTCCCCTGCCACTGTCACCTCTGGATTACTCATTTGGGATCTAAATATAAATCTACATCCAGACTTCTGTAAAGCTGCTTTGTGCACATGCATTTGAATAGATATATTACCCTTCTAATCTCAATCTGAAGTCCTCCATGTTCATTTTAAATCTGAGAGCACTGCTGATTTTAATGTGTTCTGAGCAGGGTTTCAGTCCATCTGAATCACAGTGTAAATTGAACAGGAGCAGCATATCTCTAAATCCCCTCTTCAGTGTTCTGGCAACTCACATGCACGGCCGTCGTCGTCGTCGTTGTTTTGTTTTTGTTTTTTTTCTC
Source organism: Stegophilus panzeri (assembly GCA_024331685.1). NCBI lineage: Eukaryota > Metazoa > Chordata > Actinopteri > Siluriformes > Trichomycteridae > Stegophilus > Stegophilus panzeri. Next base: position 17,883,741 of record JANDJT010000164.1, on the reverse strand, counting down.
TCAGAATGGTTTTAATGTGCCTATCGAAACTAACATGAAACCGTATCTTTTTTGCAAGCCTTGAAATCTGAAAAAGTCCAGCTTGTCGCGTGTGGAAGAACTCATACGCTTGTTTACACATGTAAGTATTTTACACTTCATCCAATTTAGTACATCAGTAAAGGAGCACATGTTGCAGGTTGTGTTTGTATTGATAAGGCCAAAAAAAAAAAACCAATCACAGAATAGTGCAAAAAAAACAAAACAAAAAAAACCCCATTGTGTGAGCGCAGGGTCTGCAGGCTGAAACGCCTTGTTGGTGAGAGAGATCAGAGGAGAATGAGCAGACTGGTCTGAGCTGACGTGAATTCCGTAGTAGGTCAAATAATCACTCTGTACATTCGTGGTGAGCAGAAAAGCATCTCAGCATGCACAACACATCAAACCTTGAGGTGGATGGGCTACAACAGCAGAAGACCACATCAGGTTCCTCTCCTGTCAGCCAAGAACAGTTATCTGCAGCTCTCATGGGCACAGACTCACCCAAATAGTTTGAGCCCATGATTCCTGTTCTTGGCTGACAGGAGTCAAACCCAACATGGTTTTTTTTTTGCTTTTCTTCTACCTCAAAGCATGTTGAGATGCTTTTCTGCTCACCACGGCTATAAAGAGTTATTATATGAGTTACTCTATCCCTCCTTATCAACAAGGCGTTTCCACCCACAGAACTGTCTCTCACTCAACGTTTTTTGTTATTCGCACCATGCTGTGTAAAATCTAGAGATTGTTCTGTGAAAATCCCAGGAGATCAGCAGTTTCTGAAATACTCGAACCAGCCCATATGGCACCAACAACCACGCCACGGTTAAAGTCCCAGAGATCACACTTTTTCCCCTCATTCTGATGTTTAATTAATTGAAGCACTTGACCTGTATCTGCATGATTTTATGCACTGTGCTGCTGCCACATGATTGGCTGATTGTATAACTGCATAAATGAGCAGTTGTATAGGTGTTTCTTATTAAAGTGGATGCTGAGTGTATATGGGTCAGATCCTATGTACATTTAAAAAGGCAGGACAGAAAAATCTTTTTTTTTTGTGTCACAATATCAAGGCCCACCATGTAAATGCAGCCTTTGTAAACAGATTGCCAAAAACCCTATATAGTATTATTTCAGACAGGAGGGTGTGACAGTAACCTGCTTTGTGTCTGCAGCATGCGGTAACCTGTACGCAGCAGGTGGGAATAACGAAGGCCAGCTCGGTCTTGGAGACTTTGTGGAAAGAACTTCGTTCCAGCTGGTGGAGTTCTTCACCAAACGCGGACCAATCAGGATGCTCGCAGCTGGTTCCAACACGTCGGCTGCGATTCTGCGTAAGAAATTTGACTCCTGAAGGCTCCTGACTCGTGTCGTTTATAACCCATAATATTGAAGTGCGGGGAAATCAAAGCTGTGACCACATTCATCTTTAATAAGTGTATTTCCTATATAAAGTGATACTCCAGTTATTTTATATTCGGTTCATTTAAAGCGTGTGAAATTCCTTCTTCAGTTTATTGAGTTAGGTTCTGTCCGTTTTCTTCTAGAAGACGGGAAGCTGTATGTGTGGGGTGATAACTCGGAAGGGCAGATTGGTTTGGGAAAGGAGGAAGGGACTTCCACGCCACGTGAACTTTATGTAGGGAGACGGGTGACGTGGATTTCCTGTGGTTACTATCACTCTGCTTTCGTAACAGGTAAACTCACCTTAGTGTACTTGATGACTAACCAAAATGTATTTACCTTTTTTATATGCTTGATGCTAATAGAGATGCAGCAGTCAGTCTTCAACAGTCTTTAACTATTATTTATTAAAAATTATACCACAGTGCTGCTGATTTCTCGAATCTAACTGGTCAGAAGGCATTGATTAATTTCCTACGACAGCAGCTCTAACAGTAGTTCTAGCTGTAAGTCAAATCACCAGTTGCTCATTCTAATATATTCTCGTTTCTATAGTAACGGCTCATTCACAGGGGCTCGCTGGATGTGTCACATAATTCAGGACTAATGAATTATGCATTAAAAATGTGTTATATAACAAAGAAGTGGAAGTTTTCTGTAAGGAGATATTTATTTAGCATTTACTGAAGCACTGTGTAACGGTCGCCACAGGAGCGCGTTCAGGACCATTGGAAATGTTGAAAAGTATTACATACTGCAGAGTTTCTTATTCATTTAAAAAAGTGTAATTGTCAGTAAATTGCTGTGGGAACAATTCCCTAATCACCCAGTCAATGAATATTTTTTCTATAAGCACACTGTGTTTTCTTTCTTACTTTCATCATTATTTCTGTCTCTGTAACTCATGATCCATTACCACTAACATCATCTCACTGGCCTTCGGTGGCTTATGATGCAGAACATAATGCATCATTAACTTGAATGAATGAAATGTACAGGTCATACTGCAGCTCGTTGCTAAGTAACAGATGTATTGTGCGTTCCAGAGGATGGGGCGTTATTCACCTTTGGAGAGAGAGACAGTGGGAAGCTGGGACTGTCCACAACACAGGTGCTCAATCACAGAGTGCCTCAGCAAGTGGAGGGCATCTGTGAGCGTGTGCTGCAGGTGGCGTGCGGTGGAGGCCACACGCTGGCACTCACAGGTATTACGACTGTACTGACGCAAAACATGACACTGTGACGAAATGATAATGGCAAGCAGCTCTTTTTCTAGAGTTGTGCCTTAAACGTGCTTGATTTAGAGATGTAGCATGTGTAATCATCCCGAACAGTCAGTACACAGATGTAACACTGGTACCTGGCAACCACTGCCGTATTTTAGTGAACGTCATCTGTTACTAAGCACCTGTCTGACTCACTTTCCGTGTACTGTTATTCACTGTGCTCTGTACTTTTTTGCTGGTCCCTGATGTGTTTGTGTGTTTGTGATTGGACTCAGAGAAACACCTGTATTCCTTTGGCCTGGGACAGTTTGGCCAGCTGGGTCATGGCACCTTCGTCTTTGAGTCCCGTTTGCCGAGAGTGGTGGAACATTTTCGCAAGGGAAGAGTAAAGCACATAGCATGTGGAGAAAATCACAGTGCCGTTCTCACAGGTACTGCGAAAGCCTCTGTCGTCACACCAACGTACTGTATAACCTCTGCTTGTCTACTAAGTCATGCTCTACTACATACTGTATATGCTACACATATTAGTATTTAGAAATTCTTTTAATTTAGTTTTGCCTTTAGTATTTTTATGTGTTTTTACCTTTTTCACAATTTTCTTTTACAACTTATGTCCACAGTGGTGTTGAATTCTTTAATTTGATTGGTTAGAAGGTGTTGATTGTTTTTTTTGGTTTTTTTTTATAACAGCAGCTCTGACAGTAATGATGGCTGTATAAACATGTTTATATTAATGCACTCATTCTAATATGTTATTGTTTCTATGGTAACAACTTACACAGACTTACCACATCAAAGATTTATAAGACTTTAGTAGCGTCTCGCAGCAGTGTGTATATTTGAACCCTTAGTGGGGCTCTTCTATTTACCACATGTGGGAAAGGGCAGAGGAGAGTGAGGAGGTGGTGAGTGCTGGCAGTGGGGGGTCTTTCTTGGAGGTGGCAGAGCTGTGGTCAGGTGAGGGCCAAGCGTGGAAGAACAGGCTTCTCCCAGAGTCTGTACCTTCGTGAGAGTCTGCATTGCCGTGGTGGACCATCACTCGATGTTGCATCTGGAGCGAGAAGTCCTGCAAAGAGAGAAAACACTGGGTTTTACAGGCATTGGTATCTTTAGCTTTTGCCATGCAGTGGGGCATGATCCATGACCAGGGTGAAATGTCAGCCCAAGAGGTAGTACTTCAACTCCTCACTGGCCCACTTTATGGTCAGGACTTTCATTCCACGGCGGCATAGCTCTGCTCTGTGGGGGTCAGTTTTCTACTTGCGTACAAGACAAGGTGTTCTTCTCTGTCAGAGGTCTGGGAGAGTCAGTCACCCAGGCCCGACTCTGAAGCGTCCGTGTGCACGGTGAAAGGGCAACCAAAGTCTGAGTTCCTTAGTACTGGTCAGCTTGTGAGCACTTGCTTTAGTATCTGGAATGCTTGCTCTGATGCTTTGGTCCAAATATTCTGTAATACCCCACCAACCCCAAGAAGGCACATGTACTGTCACTTGGATGTGGGTCATGGGTATTCTTTGACTGCCTCAATTTTCTTTTCCTGAAGTTTCAACAGCCCCCAGCTGATGTGGTAGCCCAGGTACTGTACCTCTTGTCAGCCCCACATGGCACTTTAGTGGGTTCGCCATTAGTCCCGTTCTTCCTCAGTAGCCTGGCGGCAGGCCTCTGGGACTGTGTATGGCCGCTGCCGAATCACCACTCCAGGTGGGGTCTTGATGTCATGTTGTATCAGCTGTGTCCCCAAGCCCCTTTGAGAACACGTCTGCAAACTGGTCCACTAATTCCCCCAATTCTTTGCCTCTGTGAGGGTTATTCTTCCCAGGCCTCTTTTGCCAGATCTAACAGTCCCCTTGTTGTCTTTCCAAACAGAAGTTCAAAAGGGGTGAACCCAGTGTAGGCTTGTGGTGTTTTGCATACTAAGAAAAGGACATAGGGCAAGAGGAGGTCCCAGGTTCTCTCTTCCTCATCTACCACCTGACGCAGCATTCTCTTCAATGTCTGGTTGAATCTTTCGACAAGCCCATCTGTCTGTACGTGGTAGATGGACATCCTGATTTGCCTCACCTGCAACAGCCAACAGAGATCAGACATTAACTTTGAAACAAAGTGTATACACATGATAATATACTCATGTCCCTTGGCCAGTTTTGACAGTGGCCCCACAAGGTCCATTCCTACCCTTTCAAAGGGCCGATGATGGAGAGTGGGATGAGGGGGGCAGGTACAGGCATCTTAGGGGAGGTGCGCTGACACTGGGGCAGAAATTCCACAATTCTGCATACATGCCCAGCCAGTGAAAGTGGTCTTGAAGCTTCTCAATAGTGTTGCAGAGCCCCAGATGTCCTCTTAGTGGGAGGGAGTGGGCCGGGGCATTAGGAGGTCAATTTTAGACCTACTGTTTTTATAAAAGGAAATACAGTATGTTACTGTTGTAAAAATACAGACAAATTACAGTGTAGGGACTACCAGAAGATCACAAGCTTGTCCACGACACTCGGTGTGGTAGTATAGCAGGCCGTTTTTGATCAGGAAGTAGGTGGGGGGCTCCCCGCGACCCTGTGTAGGATAAGTGGTACAGAAAATGGATGGATGGATGGAAGTTCTATGCCCTCTCATTCTCTGAGAGGTTAATTTCACTATTAGCATCTTGGAATGTTTGTAGATAAATAGTGAAATAGAAGTTTGTTTAGATTAAAAAATAAATAAATTGGGAAATAGATGTACATTTACCTTATATCCTTTTAAAAACCATAGTTGCTGCACCATATATTCCTTTGTTGATGCTGTTTACAGTATTTGTAGGAATATAATTATGGAGTGAATAATCTTATTCTTATTGAAACGTGTTCATTTCAGAGAGCGGACTTCTCTACACATTTGGCGATGGCCGTCACGGGAAATTGGCTCTAGGAGAAGAGTACTTTGCCAACCAGTTCAAACCAACATTGTGTCCACGATTCCTCAAATATAATGTGCAGGATGTGGGTTTCATTATCTATTCCTCTAAATCCTACAAGCTATTCATAATACATCAAGCATGTACACTGTACTTGTGTTTTTTTTCCCTAGGTTACTTGTGGTGGGTGTCACATGCTAGTGTTGGCTAAACCTCGGCTCAAAAGGTCTGAAGATATGATTGTAGAGGACGATGATGTGACTGAAGACCATCTGGAGAAGTTGCTCAGGGAGGCGGAGTCTCGATGCGGTCTGAACAGAAGTCTCTCGGCCCGGGACAGACGCAGGGAGAGGGTGACTTAATTGTAGCATATCTACTTATAATGATTATGTTGTGAATTAGTGCTAGTTAGTAGAAGCAGTTAGCATAACCTCATAGAGTTTTCCCTGGGAGGGTTGAGGAGTAGTTAGAGGGTGGATGTCAGATTTGAACCCAGACCGAAATATTATATGACAGTTCCAATGGTTATTTATGGATGGTTAACATAACACATATACAAAGCAGATGATAATGATAATATACTGTCCACTTTATTAGGAACACCTGCACATTCATGCAATTATCTAATCAGCCAATCATGTGGCAGCAGTGCAATACAAAAAATCATGTAGATACAGGTGAAGAGGTTCAGGTCATGTTCACATCAAACATCAGAATGAACCGGAATCTGAGGCTATCATGAGCACTGGCTCACCCGAACTCAACAGGCTGGAAAAAGTCTACTCTTCAACTGTATAGTTTGGGTGAGCCGGTGCCCATGATCGCTTCGGATGCTTGTTCTTGACTGACAGGAGTGGAACCTGATGTAGTCTTCTGTTGTTGTAGCCCAAGCACCTCAAGGTTTGATGTTTGGTGCATGCAAAGATTATTTTCTGATAACCATGGCTGGAAAGAGTGATTATATATGTTACTATATCCTTCCTGAGAACTTAAAGTACTCTGGCCATATTCCTCTGACCTCTCTTATCAACAAGGCATTTCCACCAACAGGTGGTTTACTGTACAGGGAGAAAAAGAAGATATACATTTGGGGTGGAGTTCTCATCAGGGTATTTTATTGCAAAATAATTAATATAAGATTGGTCGATGGTGCCATAAATGAATAAATAACAAATTATAACCATCGTTGCTCCTACTACCTCCTACGTACAAAGCTTTAAATTATATATTTTTTATAGTTATAAAAACACCGGAAAAAATACATGGCTAAAAATCACAGTTCTTTTCAGTTAAACCCTTTCAATTAGATGGCAAATATAATAAAGTATAAATATAATAAAATTAATCCTAACCAAAAATACAATCATGCTGCTTTATGTGTAAACATTTCCAGTTCCAAGAAAATCTTTTCTAATTTCTATTCCAGTCTTTGTCACACAATCGACTCGAATTGAATTCTGGGTTGTTGTTGTTTTGGGTTTTGTTTTTTTTATGTATCACCTGATTCCAATCCTGGGTATCAGATAGGTGCCATCTCTACTGAACATTGTGTCTCCTCTTTTTTTTTAGAAGCGCTCTCCAGAGCAGTTTGGGATGATGTTCCGGACTCTTCCACCTCTTAGTTCAGGTCACCTTAATGTGTCTCTACCTGCTTCTACTCAGACTTTACCCTCACAACTAAACAAGAGAACCACAAACGGCTTCCAGAGGAATGGCCTTCTCAGCCGCACTGGTAACGAACACGTTAGAAAGTACTGATTACTTTAATTAATACTGATGTGTTTGAAAGCTGTGTGCATTATATATGTATTTTCATAGGCAAGGTCACAGAAGAACATGAAGTAGATGGGAAGACTCCTGTTGAAAACTATGAGGATAATGAAAGTGTGAAAGATTTGGGTGAAACCTCTGATTTATTAAATTTAGTGAGTACAAAAAGGAAGATTTTATCTTAACAGCTTTACCTCATTTAAACCTGAACATTGAATAATGAACAGTATATGCGTTTATATCTGAAACATTTAATACTGTAGAATAATTTACAATTGGTCATAATGTACTGTGATAAATATTTTTGCAGTGCATATATATCTATGATATAATGGACATGATTATACATGATAAGTAGAGTACGGTCTCTGATTTTCATGGGTTTTTTTCTGCTTTAAAAGACTCATGTAATGAAGATGGATCCTGGTGAGAAGACTATTACTTTGTCTCCTGTTCAGAAGGTAAGCAGTGGATTGGAGATGAATATTTAGAAAATACACAGTTGGGGAAATAAGTATTGAACACGTCAACATTTTTTAAAGTAAATATATTTCTAATGAGGCTATTCATATGAATATTTTCACCAGACATCAGTATTAACTCAAGAAATCCACACATATAAAGAAATCCAAACATTAAAGTCCATAAATGAA
>JANDJT010000164.1:17832270-17848376 GCA_024331685.1 Stegophilus panzeri | reverse complement strand
AAAGGTGCACATACTTTTGCCACTCACAGATATGTAATACTGGATCATTTTCCTCAATAAATAAATGACCAAGTATATATATATTTGGGATCTCTTTGCCTACCTTTAGGACTTGATGCTTTAGGTCATATTTATGCAGATATACAGAAAATTCTAAACAGTTCACAAACTTTCACCTCTGTACACGTGGGTCACATAAAGGATGGAACTCAGTCATATATATATATATATATATTCCATGTAAGGTGTGTGTGTGTGTGTGTGTTTCTATAGAGTTATACCCACCGTCTCAGGGGACCGGATAGGGTTGAGGTAAGACTCATTGTCCTTGTTGCCAATCAAAGACAGAACGTGGGGCAGTGATCTGTTGTTGTCCTCCCGCTGAGCAGACTCAAAGCGCTCGAAATTAAACAGATGAGCGATGGTGTGCACCGCTGAGAGAAACACAAGAGAGACGGTCATAGAGCTGTCAACTCTTTAAGAAAGCAGTTCATGTTTTAGCTCTGATGTAGGATATAAGCAGATTTAAGTCCGAATGGTACCTGTGTGGAAGGCAATCATGTAGGCCACCAGTTTGTGGAACGTGATGTTTCTGTCTAGTTGACGGGCGGCCGTACGGCTACAACACTACCCAAACATCCAAACACATAGTGTTACAGTGTTACAGTTCTCCTTTTTGTATTTGTACTGCTCATGATTCATTCACTGTGACTGAGTTTCAGTCCTGAGGCTTTGTCTGACCTGTATGGAGCCTCGGAGGAAGGACAGAAGGTTGCGGCAGACCGGCAGGAGGATCAACATGCAGTTAAAGTTCAGACATGCAGCTGGAGCTCTCGCCCAGGGCAGAGCATGCTACAGAGACCCACATGGGAAATAAGTATGAGAAAGCCGTGTTGTAAAATTCAGTTCGTGTAAAGAAATATTAACTGAAATAGAGAAGTGATACATTTTGCTATATCTACGTTAAGCTGTACCACATGCTTCACGGCGTATTCTGCGTTCTGTACTGCATGTACTGATGCCATTTTTATCTTACAATAATGTCTAATATTATGAATTAAAAAGCACAGTAATATTGTGATGCATTCTGGGATGTGTTCTACATTCCCAGCTAATTAGTTTTGTAAAAACATTTTGTGAGCTGTAGTATATATATGTAGACTATAATAGTGGCTTTACAATACTTTATTTGTATTTAGTGTGTACCTCCCTTAGCAGGGTTGCCAGGTCCAAGTATTTGGGCTACTTGTTGCCAAAGGTTTTTTTTTTTTTTTGTCTATTGGTTAAGGTTTGGGGGTTTTGCATACATTGGATTAATAATATCAGCATTTAAAAAGCCAAACAGTACATATTTGTCAAGGGTAGTAATGATTTTGTCCTTTCTGCATAAATTCAAATTTATTAAACTCATAAATTTGAATTTATGAGTTTAATTGACACATTCCTATTAAGAGGAATGCTAGACATTTCATTGTTTCAGTCTACGTATAATTCAAAAATGGGAATACTATCAGGATTACAATTTTTTTTTCATTGAAAACCAAAGAAATGAATCTTTTGACACAACACAATATAGCAGCTGCTTGATTATAATTCTGATTCTCTCTTTGCAGTCGTAGCTCACATGAGCACCTCCTGGTGCATACGCAAATAAATTTTGGTAGAAATTAACACAAAATTTCCCTGAAATGCTTTTGTTAAAGTCACCATACGTCCGCTTTTTCCCCAGACACGTGCTCTTTTTCAGACCTTAAAAAAGCGTCCGGATTTCTAAATTTGAGAAAATTTAGTTTAGTTTGATTTGTGCACATATTTGCATTGCTTTAACCCCTCTCTGTAATTCCCGCCTTCTCCCACACCGATTGGTCGATTATAAAAGGCTTTTTATAAGCAGCAACTATCGACCAAATTCCTGCCTCTCAACCGTTATCCTCCTCTCAGTGAGCGCGTGAAGGTGACGCGCTGGTGTGTACGGTGTTAAACAGTTGCCTGACAATAGCAGCAAATGACAGCTGTCCTGAGTCGAAACGATGCCCGTGGCCATATACGATCATTTTTAATTTCATGTTATCGCACTGTTTCTTATTACATGGCCATTCAAATATGTAAATGATGGCAGAAGGTTCACTCATGGCATCTGATGGTTTATTTTATTCCATGGACATTGAAAAGAATGTAGAATTTATATATATATATATATATATGATGTTAATAGTGTGTCTTTTTCAGTGTATAAAAATCTGCATTTATAGTAACACTGTTTTGAACGCTGTTAAGACACGGAAAAAAGGTGTCCTCTTTGAGGAAAACCAGAATATGGTCACTCTAATTTTTGTGATGTAATGTTACCTGCATCAGAGACACTGATCTTTTAATTAATTAATTAACTGATTGATTGATTGATTGATTGATTGATTAATACAAATCCAAACATTGAACATGTTTTTAAACTCTAAAATAAGCTCTAAATACAAGTATTTTAGATCATATTGCTTTTCTTGACTTTATTTACATATGTGACCTTGAACTAATCTAAACATAATCAGATTACATTACTTTCATATTGTGAGACTTGGATTACATTACTGATTATTATCTTTTATGAAGTCATTTGTAACTGTAACGGAATCCATTTTTAAAGTAACCCTCCCGACCCTGTCACTTCCTGAATTTAGGCATTCAGTTAACATCTTTGCTCAGTGAGTGAATATTGTACTGTTCACACTTAAAGCGCGAGTTCTCAGCCTTACCCCGAGGATTTCCCTGCTGTAGTAGAAACGATCAACCAGAAACGCCATGTAGAAATGGACAAAGAGGTAAGCATTGATTCCAAGCCATACCAGCTAAAGAGAAAACAACATTACAACACATTTAAAACTCTGAGAGCTCAGTAAAACAGAAACCAAATATTAAAACATGTAAACATACTATAACGTATAATAATAACTATTTAACTGTATAAATATATAACTATATAAATAACAGGCGTCATATTCAGAAACAAAAGACTCACAATAACAAAGATGGATAGTCCTTCATTTGCTGCAAAGTTGCCCATGCTGAAAAAAAAAAGAATCTGTGTGTGTGTGTGTGTGTGTGTGTGTGTGTGTGTGTGTGTGTGTGTGTCTGCACGTATAAAAAAGACAGAGTGAGGTACAGAAGTGAAAGGCATTTGGTATTTAAGGCAGCGAGTCATGGAGGAAGTTGAACAGGCCTGACAATATCAGCCCATCAGAACAGATGAAGCACAGTTCCTCAATCTAAAGTGTGTGTGTGTGTGTGTGTGTGTGTGTGTGTGTGTGTGTGTCTTCTGATGTGTATCTGTGTAACTCTTGAGAATAATTAAGAGATAGAAACAGATAAAAAAAACTGCAGTTGTTTTTCATTTTTACTCATTTATATAAAATATCTAATAATAACACAAATAATGGCTTCACAGAGACACCTACACTCTGTGTTTCTATGGAGACAAAGACACACAAAGTTCTCTGGTCTTTACATTTTTTTATTCTCGTTATTTTCTCAGACTCCACGTACAGAAGAAAGCTGTAACAAGCAGTCGTTTGTAGATCACATTTTAAAATGACTTTCCCCATCTGAAAAGTTACCTTCATTTACCCAAACAGCAGAGGGCGCCAAAAGCTTAAATACAATCATCCTGCCTGCGTAAAGCCATTTATTTTCCTTTATAGTGTGCAAACGTGGTCCCTTTCCATTTGTAAAGCAAGAGAACTGCAAACTATACGTGTAAATAATTAAATAGTTAAATAATGGAGTAAATCATACATAAAAAAAAAAAAAAAAGAAATAGAACACACAGATCTTTTAAAGTATCTTCCCAAAATCTTCCCTTACTTGGCTTTATAATTAAAACCTGTATGATAGAAACATACCATCACAGACGTCATATACTATCCTTCTGAAAGATGGATGCTGGTAAATGATCAATAAACATAACGAGACAAGATAATCGAGGTATAAACCTGAGAAGCTTGTAAATAAAACAGAAACTCTTCATAACAGGGGATCAACAAATTATCAAGGACACCAAACGGCATTTTGATATGATTATAGCTTAACTACTGCCAGTGTAAGCATTTCCATTTTTGTATGCATGAATCATTTGTTTTACATACATGTGAAATCACAGTTAAAACTGTAAATGCATGTATAGTTAAAGCCAAGAAAAAGGAAAAGTGGAACACTGATTATCTGGAAATAATGTTTTAGTTAACGTGATAAAATTGTATTAATATGTGGCAGTGATGAGGGTGTGATTAAGGCTCTAAGAGACCCTTAACTGTATAGGACTGTATCTACTCTAAATTGTAAGTCACTTGTAATTTACCTGCTTGTCAAAGGAATAAATGTACATGGAATGTAAAGGTTGCTTTCATGAGTCTTTTATACGTAAACGCTTATATTCTATTTTTGTTAAAGTTAAACAGCATTCAGTAACAGAACTTAAATAACCCAAGCCACAACCATGCTGACTGGCTTGTCTTAAACAAATAAAGACTTTTCACACAATACACATTACATACATTAACTTCATTGGCTAATCAAGCTTCTGGTCCATAAAGGGCACTTAAAAAAAAAAATTCATCTCAGGAAAGTGTCATTATAGGCTCATCACGGTTTGACAGCTCCATTTGTCCTCGGTTTGTGCCTGAATCACAATGTTTCACACTAATTCTCAGCTAAAGCATCGCAGCTAAATCCAAGTGATTTACCACCTACTCCATTTTACCATCTATACTGTGGCTCTTTAGCTCACTAGGGACTCAGTACAGACACTGGCTGATGTCTCCGTTAGTGGTGGAAATTGGTTCATGGTCCACGGCTTGCTCGGGGTTCTCTAATGACACTTTTCTCTGTGTGCATCCAGATTGGGAACATGACACAGACGGTATCCTTAGTGAGCCACAGCACTCCCATAGTCCTTGCACTGGGCTGGAGGAGAACAGGTGCCTGCAGGGGTGGCAGCACTGGTAGAAGAGGAGCATGAAGAACACAGCAAGGGCATAGCTAAGCAGCAGCAGCAGCTCCAGCACTGGTGCGTCTACTTGTCGATAAAATTCGGTGCGATGGGTGAACCAGAGAGATGTGAGTGCTATGTTCTCAATGAAGCGTATAAAATAGTAAGCGGTTGCTCGCCTCCAGCCGTAATTTTTGTCAATCAGATCAGGGTCGTCAATCTTGAGCTGCACGGCCGACCAGCAGAAAACGTTGATGCCGGCGTACAGAAAAGTGAGCATGGCGAGTGCAGTGGCCGTGCCCACGCATGTCAGTGTCTTCTCGATGTTCTCGGGGAACGGTGAGCCGCTGCGCCAGAATGCCGCCCATGGCTGCAGGAAGAAGGCGAAGAAGCTGAGCATGACTACCGGCAGCAGCCAGGCCTTCAGCACGGAGCCGAAAAGCACAAGCACAGCGACGCGTGTTGCAATCTCAAAGCTACGCCACAGCAACACGCACACGTACGCCGCAGGATGCACTGACACCGCGTAGTCGTCGTAACGGATCTTGATGGCCAGGATGTTGCAGCGCAGCGCACCGTACACGATAGAGAGCAGAGAGATGACCATCAGGGTGCCTGAGAAAGAGAAAAAGAGAGAGTTAGAGAGTTGCAGACATTTGGGAAGACAGGGAAGTGTACTGTATATCATGAGACAGAAAGAACGAAAGAGTTGGTGGAATGAAAAGGAATTGGAAGAGGAAAAAAAACCTAAATATGAATGAATCTGGGAAATACCTATACTCTGTTTTCCTCATCCAGCTCCAGGTGTAAGTTTCGCTAATAATTCCTCACGACTTCTCTGAGTTTTCTCTGAGGAGATGTTTATTTAACATTTACGGAAGGAGTCTCCCGTGTCAGGTTTCCTGCCATGGAAAAGTCTTTAGGAGGCTGGTGAGGGGATGACATTCCACTATATGAAATGTGAAGAATGTATGAAGTATATATTTCATTTTTTTAAAAAATTATACTTTTTTTAATGTAATAATTGGAAAATTGCTGTGGAATAAGAAAAAATAAAACACTTAAGGGTAAGTTGTTAGAAAATAATCAACCAGTGGGTGACAGTGCATTGTTTATTACTTTCCTATAACAGCAAGGTTTTGTTGTTTATTTATATACATAAGAGACGGGAAAACGTCTCGTATATACGTTTTGACTGCTTGTGCATTTGTTGAATCGTTTAAGGAATTATAGTCATGTCCCTTGTTTGTCCGAGTTTCCCAGTGACTGGTACTAACTCTAGTCAGGTCTCTAGTCTTTCCTAGTTTTAATCTCAGTTCAATAACTGATATACTTGATATGGACTTTAACTACGATTTTTCCACGATATCTTAAATATCAGCTCTGAAATTACATCCACCTGCTTGTAGCTCTCATGTAAGGCAATAATTAGTTGGATGCAGTGGCAGCTTCAGTTATTTGCCACATTTAGGCCTGTGCTAGTAATCAATACATCATGCTCTCCTACTGCCTCTGCTGCTTCTTAATATATGTGTTATTCCGCTACATTAATTCCTTATGTAGGGAGGTTCCTTGGGGCTGGCAATGAATTTCCCTGCCAATGCAACCTATATATTACGCATATGGTTATAACACCATCTCCTGGATTTACCACCTACTGCCATTGGTCATAAGCTACTCAACAGGGTAGTGGAGCAGTGCACTCAGACCCCTCAGCCTGCTGTCCAGGCTGCTTAAGTCCCTGAGCCAACAGGGACAGCCACTGCAGTTCCCCCAGTCCGCAGCTGGAGTCTCTGACAACCTCCAAGTCCAAAATCCCTCATATTCTTCCTGAAGTCCCTCAACAGTGTTCCTCTGACTGCTACCCCAGTACACGCTCCTCTGGCACTAATCAAAGAGCATGATTTCAGTACATAATCTTGGGAATACCTTCAAATTCACTACAGAGGCCAAACCCCTGTTATAAAGGATATCATTCCCTGTCCCTAATTCTGGTCAGTCCTAAGCACTACTGACTCTCTTTTTCTTTTCCAGTTTCTTAACTAGTCACAGTTCTTGATCTAGTTCCTGCTCCTTCCTCAGTACCTGACGTGCACTATATAGTTTACTTCTGCATTAGACCTTGAATCGCTCAGACAACCAGATCCACAACAACCCTGCAAACATATGGCCTCTTTCAGTGAATTCGTCTCCACATCACTAATCCTTATCTACTACATTATTTGCCAAGAGTTCCCAAATGATATGCCACATGCCGTGATCCTCCATCTGGAGGAAGGTTTACATTCCTGCATGCTCATTTGAGGCCCTGTTACATAGAGCTGGGTCAGCAAATCACCGCTTGGCAGAAAATACAACAAACTGTGCAGGTACTGTTATGAAATAGAGCGGAGTATGAGGTGCAAACATTAGCAAATATTTGCTATATGTGCTACACATGATCTTAAGGAACTGAATATTGCGTTCTTTTCATTGTAACAGAGTAAATTTGACAATAATATTTCAAGAAGTGGTACAAAATCCACATTTGGGCTAGTCTTTAGAGCGATTATTCTGATTAGGTGTAAATAATTCTGTTTTGGTTCTATCACTGATACTACTGTAAAACAGTGCATCCATACATCCATTTTCTATACCGCTTATCCTACTGGAGCCTATCCCAGGGACAAGGTGGCGTACACCCTGGACGGGGTGCCAATCCATCGCATACACATTCACACACACATTCATACATTACGGACACTTTGGACACGCCAATCTCATGCCAATACATTCTATAAATGTGCTAATACTACATGCTCAAATAGTGCAGTTGTGTAACCTGGAAAATTCATTACAGTTTCTACATGAAGTCTGTTGTGTTGAACTTCTCCACTGTTCACTGATGGAGACTCGAGTGCAGAACTGTTTGTGGTAATTGCAGTGCTAACGCTATAATAACAATTATAGTCCTAGCCATCATAGCATAACTGTTCACATGAACTGAGGTCCAAAGCCATCTTTATGCTTTGTAAGTGGTACCATCCTCAGCGATCTCAATGATCTCTGTAGTGGTTTTTACAGTAATACTCTGCTACAAACATGTAGCACTGTTAAATACAGTTTTGCACTATGTTTAAAGATACAGTACGGTGCTATTAATGTAAACAAACATTACAGTATGTGGGTTATAAATAATAAGGACAGTAAGCTCCTGCCAACTCTGTTTCCAGTTAGTTACTGGACATTTCCAGGGTAATGTGTATAGTGTACTATTCAGTTAATGGTGTCTTGGCTCTAGCTTGCTCTCTCCAAGAATAGAGCACGATTTTAATAGAATCTGAAAGAAGCTCAGGCTCACTTACAACATACAAAGCGAGATTAAGTGCCCATGTGACTGCGTTTATAACAAGCAGCTGAAGCAGACACAATATACTTACCTTTTGTTCTTTTAGTTTATTATCTTAGTTTTGATTCACATCGTTTGATTTTCTTGTTATAGTTCTGTAAATAGTATCCAAGTAGTGTTTTTCTCTTTTACAGTTTCATTGTTGTTCCAGACTATTGCTTATGCTGTCCTTATGTCATGTTATCTTTGTGTCAATGCACTGCCTCGTGTGTGTGTGTGTGTGTGTGTGTGTGTGTGTGTGTGTGTTTTAGTTCATAATTCTACCGTTATTCCTTTCTGAAGCTGCTTTGAGATTTTTAAATTGTGAAATGTGCTATATAAATAAATTACGTGTCGGCACCACACGCATGCATGCTTTTGACTTTTCGTTCATTTGGGTTGCTGGATATAAGCAGCACTTATCTCGTTTATAAACAGAGGGAAACTGCTGCAACAACACTGGCTCCTTTGACCTTTATCTACAAACACATATCCTTCAAATTCGATCGTACATCCTTGAGATAAAACTCAAGGAAGCGGTTAGCTTGTTGTGGTGTGAAGCGTTTCACTGCCATGTGGCAAAGCCATAGAACGTAGCATTGATGTGGAGTTTGACTCTGACATGAAAAGCAATTAGTAAACATGAAACTCTGAAATGATTCTTGGGGAAATCCTACGGAACTGAAAACTCCTTTCTGTTGAATGGTTCTTCAGGGGTTTATGCGATCGGAATAGCCATGGGAAGAAAGAAAATATAAAAATAATATTGGGATAGTCTTCTAATCAGTGCTCTGACTAAGTATAAATAATTTTGTTGTGGTCATATCATTGACACTATCGAAAAACACTCAGACTGTGATCTCGGCTGTGGGTTGTGTCAGTACATTTTACACTAACTTAGAAAAACACACCAGCAAAATATTATAAAAACCTGTTTTTAATAAACTCATGCCTCTAACATTTAATGCAACAAAAGAACGAATTGGTCATAGTTCAGCAACTCACACTGTCCATCATGGCTTCTGTAGCAGGTCCTCTGTTTCGGTTTGTACATTTTGAACAATATCTACCAGACAGGAAAGTAAGGTTCGTTTAAGCTTTGAGATTTTAGAATAGGTATTCCTTCCTGCAACAATGTGTGTTCATAAATAATACCAGAAAAGGCGTGCCTTTCCTGAATCAGTTCAAGAACACACACACACACACACACACACACACACACACACACACAGCAAGTAAGGCCCGGATAACCTGAAGAGACAGGATCCTAAATCAACACATCCAGTTACGAAAGAAAGTTCAAGAAGAGGAAAATAACGCTGTAGCATAACAAGTAGCATTAAAGAAATCATTTGAGTGCTGGGGCTGTCGACGAGCACGAGAGTAATAACAATGCAATCCGGATTATAAATACCATTCAGCTCCAGCATTTCCAGCATGTGTATGCCTATGACCTTTCCCTCACCTCTCCCAATGGAAACATCTCTCTGCAGCACGCAGATGTAGAGCTGCAGTGTGAGCTGAGGGGCGGAGCCTAGAAAGGCCTGAATGACGGAGGTTCGGGCGAAGGCTGCTCGGTGAGCGACCAACTTGCCCTCGGCCTGCCCGACTTCATGTTCCACCTCCTCAGCCCGGCCACACTGAGGCATTTGTTTCTTCCTAGTGATGGTGACATACGGCTCCTCCATCTTTCCCGAGCTTCCATAGATACAAAAGGCATCCAAACACCTGAAAAAGAGCAGGATTAAGGTTAGGGATTAGGTATTACATGATCTTCTACATTTTCATCAAACCATTCAGCCCAGGTTTCAATGTTTTTTAGGACATAACCACGTACTCTGTTGCTGATCAACACTTAACTAAAAAGTTACCTCATTAGGTATATCATTAGGTACACCCTCAAATGTCACCATGCACCATCATATCTTTCTGTTCATGTAAAAGCATAGATAACTAGACAACTTACAGAACTTACAGTCTGTGTAAATATACAGTTATTTTTCTGCTCTACAATGATGTCTTGTCAGGACGTACGCTACATGCCAACATCGTATAGATTATTTTTGATACTAACACGTCTAGGTAAAATAAAGTAGTCAAATATTGGTTAAAATTCAGATGTGCTAGTTATGACACAGCTATTAAGACTATTTCTGACTAGCTACACGAAATATTCAGGTCTACTGAAAATAAAAAGGTTTTAATTTAACAACATGCACAGAATACATTTGTATCACGTATTTCACACGGTAAATGTTTTTACAGTTCTCTGTGAAATCCTGTACGGACTGACTGACTGACTAACATACCGAGCGATACATAAGATATTCTGTATGTGTTGTCGGCTCTATTCGGTAGGTAAATTTATCCTCTGTAAGGAGTTTAAGGAAAATAAAGATTAGCCCTGAGACAGGAAGTTAGCTCTACATTCACTACACTTGTAAACGTACTCCTCAGTCAAATATTGTATAGCCAATTATATGATCCAACCTGTGCATGACACAAAGCTATACAGCATGCTACAATTATCCTAGATTTCCCAGTGAGCACAAAATCTAGATATCTTTTCACTTTATAGGAATATATTTGTGCTCGCTGGGATACTGCAACACCGCAATAGAACAGAGGAAGTGAAAAGCTTCACATGTGGTCCGGTAATAGTCTTCTAGCTGATCGATTGACCACAGAGAAGTGAGAAGGCAGGATTTACTGCAGCAAGTCACACCTCCGTAGTGTGGAATTGCTGTGCAACAATTCCATTTCATTCCGAGGCGAAAACTACCCAGATGCCTTTTCAGAACTCATGACATCTGTTAACTCAATTAAAACGTCACTATCCCGAGGGACAGAAGATACACAGCAGTGCGCTCACATCCTGTTTATTTCCTTCTATAGTAAGAGACACGACCACAAATACACTGTCCTTGAATGATCATTTCTATTTAAGGGCAAGCTCTCTAGCAGACTAACACACTCGTCATAATAAATCCTTATGCAGTTTGTTTTAAGCACATCGCATCAAATTAATTTGTGCTATTAACAATCAATTCAGTGCTTCATTAGCACAGAGACTAGATAAATACTGCCTTGGGGAGCGCACTTGAAAGCTCCACTGGACCATTTCCCTATCTAACATTTCAAATGCAAAGGGCTGCTCTTGCATTGCACAGTACAGACCTGAAAACATTTTTTTTTTTAAGTGCAGGTAAAACATTGACCAGCTGACATTTTAGCCTTCGTAGTGTTTTGATCACAGCATTGTGCTAAAAAAAACCCCTACATAATGGCCTCTAAAACACCCATTAGGGGAAGGTATCAGAATTAACTCTACAAGTCATTGTGAGAAAGGCTATTATAATGAACGTATTAATTATTGATGAGCTGCAGACAGCCTTGAAACACCAACCAGCGCTATCTGATTAGGACAGCACAGGCCACACTGCTGAACCCTACTGGAACAGAAGGCAATGTCAATGTATCAATTATACACACTCTATATGAGGCGGAGGCACAGCTGGACAGCTGCTGCAATATTGACCGCTTTACAGCATCCCAGTGACACACTGACACACTATTCCTGATGTCAAGCAGGAAACACATTTCTATTCAGTTCATCCCTAATGAAACACTTAATGAGACGGCATACCCGGAATGAACCCTTCTGTTTGAGCTTATATACACAGTCTCCTCCAAAACTATTGGAACGGCAAGGCCAATTCATTGTTTGTGCTATACACCAAAGACATTTTGAGATCAAAAGATGGATATGAGACGAGGGAATTCAAAAACTCTCTTCTCATATTCATCTTTTTATCTCGAACCCAAATGTCTTCAGTCTACAGCAAAAATAAATAAATAAATACATAAATTTAACTGGGCTTACCATTCCAATAATTTCAGAGTGGACTGTATCCAAACTATCATTTTTAAATCAGAAGAATCGGTTCTTTACAGTGATATAAAACAGAGTGCGGTATTATATAGCCTACCTTAAATTGTTATTGTCGAATAAAGAAGAGGAAAAACCCGTCTCTTTGCTGCGATCAGCATGAATAAAGAAAATAAACAAAATCTGGCTCATTATGTAAGTGTGCTTACGAGCTACATCCAATATTTGATTAATAACTCTGCATCTATCTATAATGCGCAATATGTCTGACAGTTATCCTATTTATTCAGCCTAATATGTTAATAAAACATTTCTTACAGTTATTTTGTAAGCCTCGTTACAGCTGGACATGTTTCTAAATCAGCAGCTTTGAGCTGGAAACTCATGAGATTCACTGTCACGCTGATTAACCTGCTCCATCCATGCTGGCCGACCCAGGAGCACCAGACACCTCCGTGCTGAATGTATGCAGAAGGTAAGATGTCCAGTTACCTGATGACAGGTCCAAGCTGCAGAAGATGCAGCAGAAGGATGAGCGGCCTGTCTCTGCTCAGGTCTCGGTGGATGAAGATTAGGGTGAGCTGCACCAACACGCACGGCACCAGCGTGAAGAGCAGCGTGAAGCCCTGCCAGATCTGATCTCCGGCCGAGCGGTACGTGGTGCTCAGGTACAGCGCTGCCGTCGTTTCGGCCGTAAACAGAGAGACCGACACCAGGACGGAGCTGGGCAGTCTCATCCTCTCACCCCTCACTCCGCCATCCTGATCCGCTTCTCTGTGCTGACACACACACACACATACACACACACATATACACACACACACATATACACACACACACATACACACACACACACAGACAGAGTGGGGGTCTGGGTTGCCATGTTGTATTGTGTTTACTATTCCAATTTCCCCACATACACGCATATGTCACACATGCATATACAAACAAATTATACAGTTTCCCAGTCCTGTGTTCTTAACTCTTTAAACGCAGACTTCATACACACAGAGAGAAGTAGCCTTTTGGTACTCACAGTATAGCCTACCCAGATGGTTGTCAAATAATATAGTTTCCTCCTGATCACCAGGTTCTCTCCATATTTATACATTCTCCATATTTAATATAAATCCCATAAATAATATAGCTAAAGTGGAAGGCAAATGCTCAATCTGGCAACACTAATCAGGCTGAACTGAGCGCAATTTGCTCCAAGTCAATAAAAACTGTGTTTTCATTTTGGTGTTCTTAAGATTAATTTAAGACTAAACATAAAAAATACATTCAACCCTCTGGAAGATGATCTGGCAACACAGAGGTCCACGCTCACTGCAGCCTTCGGTCATGTCAGCTTTCTTCCTACAGGGGGCGACATAAGAACAGGTCAGTTGTTTACTTCCATTAACAGCGCACACGTGACTTCTGTTTTTCGGTTAGACCACTCGTTTAGTAGTGAAGATATTTTCAGCCATTATTTGGCGTAATGGCTCTTTAAATAAACAATAAACAAATGTAATGCTAAAGGAGTAGATGCGATTTAATCTGGCCGAACATATCTCTGTGCCATGCTCACGGCAATGTGCACTCTTAAATGGACAAAAATGCAAAGCACTGCTTAAGCACATTTTTCTGAAACTTAAGATCCGTGTGCCATACTCGCTACAGAATAGATGTACTGTTCAAGTCTTACTGACTGAGACAGAAAATGACCAACCTTGAATACATCTACACTGCTGAAAAACAAAACAAAAAACAATAACAAACAAACAAAAAAACAAACAGTACAAACCATCACAGAAATTCTAATGTTTTCCACTACAAATACCATTACAAACCATCAGTTAACCAAACCACTACCATTACTGGTCCTTAATGGTATCCACTAGCAGGGTCGGGAGGGTTACTTTAAAAATGTATTACGTTACAGTTATTACTTCATAAAAATGTCATCAGTAACACAATCCAATTATCACAATATGAAAGCAATGTAATCTGATTATTTTTGGATTACTTCAAGGTCACATATTTAAATAAAGTCAAGAGAAAAGCAATATGATCTAAAATACTTTTATTTAGAGCTTATTTTAGAGCTTAAAAACATGTTCAATGTTTGGATTTGTTTTAATAATATAAATAAATAAATATCACTGTCCCTTATGCAGGTAACATTACATCACATAACCATATTCTGGTTTTCCCAAAAGAGGACACCTTTTTTTTTTTTTTTTTTTTTCGGTGGGGGGGGTGAATGGAGTTTGGGGACCCAATAAAAATTGTTTTCACTCTGCCCATGTTTGACATTTTTTCCTACATTCTTTTGCATGTCCTTTGTTACGTAGCTACCTGTCTAGGGTAAAGAAAAAAAAGCTAACCCTACCTAGAAAAAAATGATTTCAAATACTTACTCTACATTGTTCGTGTTTACTTATAAGTTGCTTTGTTTATAAGCGTCTGCAAAATGAATAAATGTAAATGAATAAATGTAAATGTACTACACCCACTACTGTATTTCCTTCTCGATCACTGCTGATGATGTGTCAGTGAAGTGTCTTAATAAATTATCCCCAGTGGACAGCAAATCTAGGGGGCGTTTCACTCTGTGTTATCACCTGATCACCTGATATCACTTGCTATGGGACGCTACACTCAGGGCTAGAAAGAAGTCAGCCCTGGTCTCAACTTGAAACATGTATTTTTTTCTTACAACCATTGGTGGTGCTGTTGTTCCAAAAAGCAAAATAAAAAAAAATAAAAAAATACAATTTAAGCAAAAGTGATGATGCAGATGGCAAAAACTGGGCCTTTATTTATGTATTTATTTATTTATTTGTTTGTTTGTTTGTTTATTTTTTAAGTGAGTGAGGGCTAAGCCTTGCTAACTCATTTACCCCAGCCGTCCCTTCCCATCTCATGATTAGGTATAAGATACAGAACATGGGATCAGCATTTACTTGGGACTGCTTAATATTCACAATTGTTAACAACTGTTAACCTACTGGTATCATATTTTACTGAAATTTCATGGCTTCCTTCTCTACATGATAATACATGACTGCATTACATCTTTGAATGAAATTTCTGTCATGACGCACTAGGTGTCAGTCTTGTTCTGTTTTTTGTTTTTGTTTGTTTGTTTGTTTGTTTTAAGCATGAGGTATTTGAAAACGTCCTCTCTAGACTTGGTGTCTATATGTGTTGGGTTAATGATTGGTAATTTACGGTATGTTTGTAGTTTGTAAACTCAAGCTATCGGTTAATTCATTGGAGGGAAAGTATAGGCAGGTAATCAGTTAATCTTTATTATTGTTAAGTTATATTGTAAGTTATGTTGTTAATCAAGGTGAATAGGATAAGGCATTTAAGACTTAATATATCATTCATACAGCACTTCATAACGCCGTATGTGATGACGGGGCATGCTGTTATAGGAAAATAATCAATGATGTGGTAATGTGATATAGCCTTTCACGAAACTGTTACCACCAAGAAGTTGATTATTTTCCAATAACTGCACATTCTGAAGTGTTCCATTCCTCTCATACCACAATGTGTCAACACTAAAAGTTTTTATTTATTAAGGAATATCACATCGTGTGTTTTATATGTTTATAGTTACACTGAATGTTGTCGAACATCTGCAAAACAAATTATCATTATTTTTATTTATTTATTTATTTCAATTATTTTAGTTTAACCATGAGCCATTTTCTATACACTGTGACTGCTTCAGTCCCCTTTGAGAGTGTTTGCCCCAGACAATGTTATATTAGTAAATATAAGTGTGTATATATATATATATACATACACACACACACACACACACACATATATATATATATATATACATACACACACACACACACACACACACA
>JANDJT010000164.1:17815350-17832170 GCA_024331685.1 Stegophilus panzeri | reverse complement strand
ACACACACACACACACACACACACACACACACACACACACACACATATATATATACACACACACACACACACACACATATATACACACACACACACACACATATATATATATATATATATAAAAGACATTACTTTGTATTATATGTTTTTTAGATGATTGAATTGCACATACTGGGTTTTGTCCTTCACTCCACCATCCTTCTCTAAATGTACCTAAACCTGTTTCATTTTGTGTGTGATGCCTTTTCAGCAACCTATCTATTATGGAGAGGCCAGCTGAAGTGATGTTTGAATAGATGCTGCCAGCTTCAGCCAGATTGTCTGTCAGCAGAGGAAGAAGTATTACAGATTTCTTCCTCTTGCTAACATATGGAAACTGGTTTCTCGCACCAGTGTTGGAAGGCTGTTCAAACTTTTGAACAAATAATAAAAAAGAACGAACCTCTCTGACCCTTTATTGCCCTTATTGACGTCTTCACACCACTTAGTCTCAACGTCTTGCTCTCATAAGTGCAAGATGTTGATCACGATAGTGCACTGCTCACCTGTAATATAAAGATGAGAGCATATTTGGTTGCTCTTAAATGCAAGAAATTTCCTTATTAAGAGAATCTCAGCTTTCTTTTTACCTCTTTAAAAGTGCAACAGTCGATTTCTTACTAATACAAATAACCTGGAAAATATGTCGGACATTATTAAAGAATATATTGTTAAAGCATTTGCATCAGTGTATTATTCAGTTAAGAAAACCCATTTGGAAAATTGTGTGCACTGCTTGTCTGTGGTTCATGTATGGGATGTAGGTTGGTTCTCCTGTCAAGTATCTTTAGCATAATTCCAGCTAAGAATTGCTCTACATGGGAGGTAATGTTATCTCTCCGGTGCCACGCAACAAAGGTTAAGTACTTTCCTAATCTATTTCTAAATAACAAAGTAAAAAATATCCTTCATAAACAACGTGCCGCAGTGCTTAAAAGAGATGCCATGACAATCCTTAGTAACATTAATACTAAATTTAATAAAAAAATTCAGATTCAGCAGGACATGGCTTTGTGCACGTGGGTGGGAATGGATGGGTGTTGGACTGGATGGTGAATTCCTGGAACAAAAAAATTCTTTCCAATGTTATACAGTACTTCACCAACTAATTTTGACTTTAATGCAACTTTAATTTTTTTTTAAATTTGCCATACAAATTATCCTTATATAGTCTATTTATTATTATCAGAATATATTTTGATGGTACTCTTTTGCATATAAGGATTTACACAATGACCATTGTTAAATCAGGAGATTTAAATATTGTGTTGGTGTGTTCTCTCTCTCTCTCTCTCTCTCTCTCTCTCTCTCTTTCTCTCCCCATGTTTCGCTCTCACAGATTACTCCGCGTTAATTGGACATGCTGACGTGGTGCACGGGGATGGAGAGGAGAAGTGTCTTTTAAAGGAAAGAAGGATGTTATGTCGGAAGAGGAATGCGGAGGTGTGGTGTGTCTGTGATCGTGTGGGGACGATTGAGTAATGAATTTTTTTGGTGCTTGAGTGAACTCGCAGATTGTTTATACTGTGTATGAGTAATTGAAGTGTTTCTTATCGTGGTGTTTGGGTAGGGTATTATGTTGTCCCATTCCCCTGTCCTGCCTTATATGTTGTGGCTGACTGTACACCTTATTTGTATATATTGCAACCTAGAGAAAATATTTCTTTTCTTAGTATCATGAAAGCTGTAGGGGTAGGGTGCCATTTATTTTGAGGCAGTCTTTTTTTTATTTGTTTTGAAGAGACTTTACTTTCTGAGTGATTCTGTTTGTTTTGGGATTATGTCCTTCTTGCCACCATTAAACTGGCAAAGAGATCAAAGAGTTGAAGGAAACGTGTGCCGACCTCATTATTATAATCATTATTATGTTATTATTTTTTACGTTACACCTCGACCCTAGACCGAGGTCGTAACAACCATAATGATGAAAATTCCTGCAAGCATAATAATTTCAGTTGAAAATGAGAGTAGAAATTCAAGAATGAGCCAATCATTTCAGCAACCTTGCCTTAATAGAGACTTTCATAGGCTTTCTTTTGCTATTTTCCCCATCTTCCCAGAAATGAATAATTAACTCTGCAGAGTCTTAGACAGCCTTCAAGCTAGTAAACATGCCCTCCCTCTGATTCTCACTCCCTTCCTTTTTTTTTTCTTTTCAATTGAACTATATGACATAACCATCTCTCACCAATTAAATACACATCACTGTGTACACTGAGCTACACTTGAATTTACAGGAGATGGATGAAATAAAGGAAAAAGGAAAGAATATATCAAGGTCACCTGTGCCTTTAGAACAGCATTAATCATCAGCATTGGCATTATTATCTTGGAATATAGAGAAATCATCAGGAAAGTGTGTGAGCACCACAGGTTGCACCTGGTCCAGTAAAATTTCCACATGTTTGTTGCCAGTTATGCAACCATACAAAGCAATCACTGAACCTATTGATTTCCATATGATAGCTGCACATACCATTATAAATCACTCACCATAGTTGTCAACTAGAAACAGCACGTTCGTCTCACACCTCCAGGGTCGGGGGTTCGATTCCTGCCGGTGCCCTGTGTGTGTGGAGTTTGCATGTTCTCCCTGCGCTGCACGGGTTTCCTCCAGGTACTCTGGTTTCCCCCAGTCCAAAGACATGCATTGTAGGCTGATTGGCGTGTCCAAAGTGTCCGTAGTGTATGAATGTGTATGTGAATGTGTGTGTGAGTGTGCCCTGCGATGGATTGGTACCCCGTCCAGGGTGTACCCCGCCCTGTGCCCCATGCTCCCTGCGATAGGCTCCAGGTTCCCCGCGACCCTGTAGGATAAGAGGTATAGAAAATGGTTGGATGGATGTATACAACTTTTTCACTGCTCAGTGGTCCAGGTTTTGTGGTGTTTACAGCAAGTTATCGATCTTCACACATTGCCATTCACTAACCCTTTTGTATCAAAGCACAGACAGCTTTGTGAAGTGCTCATTGAATTCTGTTCTCATTTTTGTGGCCTCCATTCCTGTTATTCAGCATCGATGTCCAACCGCTGTTCCTCTTTGATAATGTTTTTCATGTTTCACATCTATATGCCTTGAAACATTAAATCATTTTCCAGATTTTGTGACTGATGCACCTGCAGTTGAGGCACACACACTTTTTCCTCTTTGAAATTCTTACTTGTTTCTTGTCTCATGTTGGTTTAAAATCTCACATATCAAGGTGCTAACTGTCACTTGTGCGTTTATCGCTGATACATGCCACTAGTTGTACCAATACAGTTGTCTAATACAACTCACATGTGTATCTGTGTTTGTAATAGTGATTTAGTGACTACAAAGTCAAGGTCCTTTTATCCACCCCGTTTATATGCTGATGCAAGATATGCATACAGCTCCTCACATCCCAAACACTGCAAAAATCCTGTTCTGTATTCACAGCTACTGAGAATGAAGCACATTGGCAGGAATAATGAATGACTGTGATAACTACAGTACTGTGCACACTATTAAAAAAAAATTAAAAATTCTACAAACGTTGTTATATTTGATTTTTATTTTATGACTTCTACATTATCGAGTCAGTACAAAACCATTTTTAAAAAAGCAAGAAAGCAGGAAACTACATAAGTGACTACTTTTCAGACAAAAAAACATAATGAAGGCTGCTGGGTTTTGCTGCAAAAATAAGAACCAAGTGCGACAATAATAAAAAAAAAAAAAAGTCTCCATCAGAACTGAGATTGGTTCTGCAAGATGTTCAGAAAACTTACAGCTCATTTCCTTATAAACCTGCACAAACTGTACCTGAGACTACTAATTGTTTTTTGTTGTTGTTTTTTTTTTTAATGCAAAAGGTCATCACACTAAATATAGACTTTGTTTCATTCATTACTGTTAACTGCTCTTTATAGTATCTGAAGGTATCTTTACTTTACAGCATGTGCCTCTTTGCACAGTACTATATATGAGAATCCTGACTGTTCCTGTGTCGTAGTTCAGGCAGAAAGTGTTTGTCTGTTATTATGACTTGGATAAAAACCAGACAAAACATTCTCAATAATTAATGCAGGAATCAAGAGAGAAAAGAAAGGAAGTCATATTTGGTACAGTGTTGTAAATGTCAACAAAAAGTAAAAAAGATGTATTGCACTAATCTGCTTGTTAGGTTCATTCATGTAGTCACGTAAAAGTTACTGAAAGTTTGCCATATTTAATTAAGTGTAAGGTTTAATGATTAGTCTTGGATAGCTTGACTGGAATTGACTTAAGACTGCCGATGAGTGTGCATCTAAACCTCCACAAGAATTTCCAACCACACGGTCTAAACAGTTTATTAGCAGAGAAACATATAATGCAGTTTGGCTGTAATCCTGTTTGCTTGATGAGATTAAAATGAACGAAACGCAGTTAGGACTGATCAGTGTGCGTTTCCTCTGCTCTGAGCTACATTTAGGACCCACAGGATGCCTGGATGGGAGTAAATATCTGCTCGGGTGTGTGTCAGGGAGCAGTGCCACAGCACTCCTGAGGGATCTGCTGAAGCCTACTTATCAGCTTCAATGCAACGGTTCACAGCTTGTACTTATCTAAGCCAGAAGATTTTTGGACACTCACACAAGAATGAGCATGGAGGCCTAGATGACTCTTAGACTAGCAATGTATGACAACCAGTCCCTCTTTCTAGAGTGAGCCAAAATGAGTAAATGTTGACGGACTCTAATCAAGGAAGTCACCAGAAATGCATAGGTCACTCTGATAGAACTTCATAGGTCCTGTGTAAAGATGGAAGAACCCCCTCCTGTGTAAAGATGGAAGAGGACAACCCTCTCAGCAGCACTGTGGGGTAGTGAAATGGAAGCCACGTCACAGTAAAAGACACATGAATATTTGTTTGCCAAAAGGGTACCTAAAGGACACTCAGGCCATGAAAAATTAGATGACATGGTCTGATGAAACCAATGCCATGTCATTAATGAAAGAGCATGTAATTAATGAAAAGCAAAAAAAAGACTGTGGAGAAAAGAATGAAAGGCAGTGAGTGAATGAATGTGCGAGTGAGTGAGTGAGTGTGTGTATGTGTGTGTGTGTGTGTGTGTGTGTGTGAGAGAGAGAGAGAGAGAGAATGACAGAAAGGGGGACAGGAAGCATGTGAGTGGCTTGTGTGAATTACTCAGACTCTAAGCCATTTAATATTTCAAGTCATTCAACACAGCACAAAATGTAATCTCCAGTGACCTTTCTGATGGAAGCATAAGTGGCACTTAATTTGAAGCCAATTTGTCTCCATCAATTTTGTTTACATACGTCTTCTGCAAAATGATTAGTTGAAATGCCTTCTCAGCTCATGGCAATATTGGCAACTTGTCAAAATATCAAAAAAAAGGTGTTGATCAGTGTATTTACAAAAAAGGCAAAAACAAAATGATTAGCACTGACATGGTGTGACGCATATGCATATTTATTGATATGAAAAGGTCTCAGGCAGATATATTACCCAGAAAGGTCATGATAGTTTTCTGTAGGTCTGTTGCACCTTTTTCTCAAATTCCAGAGTATTCAAACCTATCACAGATATGAGCTTAGTAATGAAGGGCCTTGCAAGACCCTCTTCCAAATGCCAAAAAAACCCCATTAACATATACTGTTTCATGCTTCCACACATCCAGTTCATTATTTGAAAATGTCTTTGCATGCACATCTTTGACACTGGAGGGAAGAAAGAATGCAGGATATTCTGTCCGCTTTTCATGCTCAGTGAATTTGAATTCTTATCTTCCTGCAAGACAATATAATTGCTACCAAAAATGCAGTGCAAAGATTTTCAGACTATGATTCAGGGAGATGTGGTGGAGGTTGGCATGCAGATAGTTTAGAGATGTGGCATTAAACTGGCCTGGCATTTAGGTAAACCAATAAAGCTGTCAGACTGAAGAGACATTTTATTATAATTTACTGTAAGGGACACAACATGAGACCAAAAGGAGATAGTACATTGCATTCATGACTACAATTAAGCATAATTATTGGTAAAAAATGAATGGTTATTTTTTCACTCAAAGTATACAAAGTGTTCTATGTTCCTGTGCTTATACTAAGTTCAAAAGTGTCACAAGTGTGAAAAAAAACTACTCAATTACAATAACAAGAGTATTTGTAATTTATACCTTTACACCCCTGGCCAAAGGTTAAATGTAATTATGGGTAAATGGTACAGTAATATATTGAGCTAACTAAAAATAAACAGTGGTTCAGCCTCTCAGTGCCAGTAATATCTCTAGTAAATAAGGCATTCTGTTTTTCATTCTCCTGAAAGTGATTAATGGAAAACCTGGAACTTACATCACACTAAAACATGTAATGGGCTCCTGGTGCTGCATAACATCTAATTGGAAATATAATTGGTTTAGGCAACGCAAGGGATCTGCTCTCCTCTACTCCTGGATATCCATTACTGAGTAATCTAAGGCAAATATCACCAGTTATATCTATTCTATAAAATTATAAGTTTGTGAAATAAAATGACAAGTAGATGTATAATATATGTACTCATATACAAGTATAATCTGTTTACTCTCAACCTTCTGTAACTGTTTAGTTCCTGTTAAGTCTTTTCATGGAATGGAACCTCATATTTTAAAAGTGTGGTTACAAAACACACAACTGCCATGATGATTAATGTGGTATCAGACACTGAGCGTCTCATATACATACGGAGCCACACAGTGACAAGTGTGAATTACAGGCATGCCACAGGAGGTCCAGGAGCAAATCATTATTCAGAGTAGATCTCTAACTATCCCTCTTTGTTTGACTCTCTCTCTCCTTTATGTCCATCACGCTAGATCATTTTGCCTTCTTGAGATAGTGTACCACTTTCATTCGACAGTTAACAGCAGGTGGAAAGTATTCATATTCTGGGGCATTATTTCTATCTCCGGGTTGTTCTTTTCCCAGCACATCACAGAGCTCACAGACTCATGACTTTGTTTCAGTCACTGTTTGCCAGCTGAATCTTGTACATGGCAGAAACAGTCGTGGAATCAGGGAATCCCTGCAAATTAATCACAAATCACAAATTAATCATTCATTCATTCATGTATTTATAGCAGTAATTACTAAGTCTTATGTATCTCCTGCAAAACCACAAGGTCTTTTATAATAATTACTGATAATTACTGATCAAACTGAACAAACATTAACATTAGCACACCGTTTGCTCAAATTACATTAAAACATGTTAAAAATGTTAGTGTTGGTGTGTTATATTTATTTCTCTTTATGTACCTACAGTAATGTTTCAGCCCAGTTACCGTTATTTAGCCACACAGCTACCATTACTTACTCCAATCTGTGTGAAGACCCATAATCTCCAACATGTTTCTTTTATTTGGTTAATCCAGAGTCTCAAAAAGCTTCCTCTTTACTAGCGGCTCTCACAACATAGGGTATGTTTTAGTGGCACTGTTTGCGATGTAGTGCAATATGTGGTCACGGGTTTTTATTTGAGACTCAGCCACAGAAAAAGAGTGATTCTACTAAGTGCCTGCTCAAAATTTACATTGTATGTGTATTATCTATTTTAGGACAATATCAGACAACTCAGTTTTAAATGACATGAAAAACAAGATGAACAACTATTCAAACAATTATTCAATTACTCTAAACTTATACAGTCCTCTAGGGCTCAAACAGTACTCAATCATTCAAATCTATAATGCCAAGACTCATACTGGCCTCAGAAAACCTCTAAACCTTTAAACACAGGACAGAAAACACATAAAGGACAAACATAGGATCCTGCAGTTGAACAACTGCACAACAGTTCTTGTGATTTTACTGGCTTATTTCACAAAGTCCAACTTTTACTGTTTACCTGCCAATAACGTAGAGTCTAGCATGAGCAAAATCTCAGTGGAACCAGTCTCAGCAAACAAAATATGGTCTCATCTCTTACCTCAATAAATGGATTGTGTATCCCCCATTGACTTCTCTCTGGTGGATCTACCTTCCATTGTTGATGAGGAATTTCCCAGTTCCCAGAGTCTCTGTTTAGGTGACCTCAGACAGTAGGGATCATTGTGGATACCCAGTGGCAAAGGTAACCAATCCACTATTCAATTCAATTCAGTTTTATTTGTATAGTTCTTTTAACCATGGACAATTGTCCCAAAGCAGCTTTACAGACATAAATATATATATATAAATTCAGGATATAGATTTTAAATGTATGAATTTCTCCTTAAACAGCTTGCTCCCACTTCTTCTATGAGCACTCGGAACCAGCCTGTCCTTGCCTCACCTGAGAAATTCAATGGTGATCCTGCAAAATGCCACGGTTTCCTACTGCAGTGCTCCTTGTATTTCTCTGCCCAAGAGTCCACTTCAGAAAACAAGATTGCACAGTTAATTTCCCTGCTCACAGACAAAGCGTTCACCTGGGCTACAGCAATATGGTCTCACAAAGGGTCATAACCACCACAGAGTATGCCCGGAGGATAGCTGCACCAAGCGGCAGGTGGAATGAGTCTGTTTTCATGGAGTTTTGTCAGGGAAGTCATCTATTATCTATCTTGTGGCTTCATTTTCCCAAAAACTCATACATGATGACTGGAAATAGAGAATTCTTAGTAGTAAAACTGGCATTTGAAGAATGGCACGAGGCACGAGGTAGCCAAACACCCATTTACCATCTTCACTGATCACTGCCATGTAGAATACATTAAAACTGCCAAACTCATCCCCAGACAAACCAGTTGGGCTATAATCTTATCCAGGCTCCAAAGCACCATTTAGACCAAAACAAAGAATTTACTGATCACCATGATGCAGCCACACCCGTGTTTGAAATAGGGGAAAGGGTGTAGGTCTCGTCAACCTCGATGGCAACTTGCATACACATTCAAGGAGATCCATGATTCAGGATGATAAAGAGGAATATCTCACAGGATGGGAAGGACATGGCTCTGAGGAGACATTCTGGGTCCCAGCTTATATTCTAGACCTTTTGCTCATCAGAGAATTTCATGCATGTTGTCCACACTATCCTGCTCCACACCCCAGAAACAGACCTCACAAACACTCACAATCAGCTTGTAATCCTGTGATTACAATCTAATCAATGTAATGTACAATTTAATCACAGGATAAAATAACATGAAATGAGTGGAATGTGCTGTCAGAGTGGAGATCGGACTCCTCCAAAAGATCAGAACTGCCGTTTGTTGAGCAATGCACGGTGCAATGCAAAAACAAAGTCATTTTTAACTGTAATTAAAATACTTAACAAAATGCACTGTGCACTGCACACATTGTCATTAATCATAACAATTAGAGTGGGCCTGCTTTCCTTTTCATCAGTTGAAAGGCTTTTGCTGTAGGCTAGTTTGTGTGTGAATGAAAAGATTTAATACAAATCTGATGAGGTAGTGGACCATTCTGGCTATTTATTCTGTTAAAACACTCACTTAAATAAAATTATTTTAAACGTCATTCCAACCAAAGATTAATCTGACAGACTGTTATAGTGGTTCACCTAATATGTTAAAAATAAATCTTAGCTAAAACAATTCATGTGATTTGTCAGTTTCTTCTGAAGCAGTATTTTTTCATTAGTTCGATGTTCCCTCACAATTTAACATCATAAACCTATTATAGCCCATACGATTCTTTGTGTTTTCATTTTTTTTAAACTAAACTTTTAAGTTTGAACACTTTTTTATGTTTATGTTAAGCATATACAGTTGAGGACAAAAGTTTACATACACCTAAAGATATTCAATTTAGTTTTTCACACAGAATTCCAGTGGGTCAAGTGTTTACACTGACCAAGTTGATGTCTCTTCAAACAGTCTGGAAGATTCCAGAAATTGATGTAGTAATGTTTAGAAGCTCCTGATTGCCCTACAGTCAACATTAGGAGTGAATTGTGAGTGCATGTGGTTGTAAAAAGGCCTACCTTTAGAGAGAGTGATACTATGTAGAAAGAATCAAAAAAGACCTCAAATAACATTT
Organism: Stegophilus panzeri; assembly: GCA_024331685.1. Classification (NCBI taxonomy): domain Eukaryota; kingdom Metazoa; phylum Chordata; class Actinopteri; order Siluriformes; family Trichomycteridae; genus Stegophilus; species Stegophilus panzeri. The sequence continues at coordinate 17,822,136 of JANDJT010000164.1, read as the reverse complement.
GTGGCATCAGGTACCAAAGTATGTACATCCATCATTAAGAGAGTTCTATATCATCAAAGGACTCAAAGAAGCCTCTACTCCAAGACCAGCATGAAATAGCTAGCATCGTGTTGTGGGGGTGTTTTACTGGAAAAGGGACTGGCACCTTTCAGGGTTGTTGTTGTTTTTCAGTTAACTGAAGCAAATTCTCAAGACATCAGCCATAAAGTTCAAACTTCATCACAGTTGGGTTTTCCAGCAGGACAATGATTCTAAGCACACCACCAAAGTTGTGACAAAATGGCTCAAAGACAACAAAGTGAAAACATTGGAGAAGCCATCTCAAAGCCCTGGCCTGAATCCCAAATCTGTATTCTAGCTTGTTTTGAAATTACGTCTAATGGAAAGAACGTATATGCCCTAACTGACTTAACACAGGAAATGTACAGTGCATTCAGAAAGTTATCAGACCCCTTCATTTTTTTTCTCACATGTTGCAGCCTTACGCTAAAATACTTTAAATTATTAATTTTCACATTCATCTGCACTCCGTACCCCTTAATGACAAAGCAAAAACCAGCTTTGTGATAACTTTGTAAATCTATTAAAAATACAACAACAACAAAAAAAACCCCTGAAACATCATGTTGATGATATCCAATCAAAGTGAAGAAACATCTCAAGGATGATCCAGAGAAATTGGATGCACCTGAGCTGAACATCAAGTGTCATAGCAAAGGGTGTGAATACTTATGTTTATGTGATATTTCAGTTTAATCTTTTTAAGAAATCTGCATAGTTATCACAAATCTGGTTTTGCTTTGTTATTATGGGGTATAGAGATTGATGTGATAACATTTTTTAAAAGAAATTTTAGCATAAGCCTGCAACTTAACAAAATGTGAAATAACATGAAGGCGTCTGAAAACTTCCTGAATGCACTGTATGGTAATATTGTGTAAAATTGAGTTTGAAAGCCTTTAGCCTTGGTGCATATAAATATTTGGCCTCAGCTTTAGACTGGCAAAGTTCCTGAAATATGTGGTTTTCATCTGTTGTGACTATGGAAACGTGTGTGTGTGTGTGTGTGTGTGTGTGTGTGGGCATGCTACAGTAAACAACTGGCATTTGTGATGACAATACTGTGTGCTGTGAACTGGAGTGAATTACGCCACAGTTAGGCTTACCGAATTGGCAGAAGAACAAACCTCTTGAGTGACAATCTGCCAATTTGTTGCCCTCTTTATGTCATCATTCAAGTTCTTTTAAGTAACTGCTGGCATTTGAGGTTTCTTTTAAAGCCCTTGTCCACCCTGTTTTACCCTGGCCAACAGGTCATTCCAGAACTATATATAGAATGAAATTTGGTGAAAATAAAATCATATAGAACGAGATTTCTCACCTTCAAAATCTGAAGGGTTTACCCAGGCCGCAACACAATGAAAAACATATTGGAGTGAAATTTACTCAAGAAAAGTGTGTTAACAATTTCTACACAGAACAATATTGGTAAATTTAACTAACAATATTTTAAGTAAGTATTTTAACTAAACATATTTTAGATGGCACTAAGGATGATTCACCTACAAAAAAAATGTATGTGTGCACACCCTACTGAGAAAGACAAAGAAAACTTTACCAAAACACGTGATCTTTCAAAACATTTCTAATACAATAGCCTTAAGCCTGAACGCCAGCCAAAAACAAGAAATATTGAAAACAGTCCATTCATAACTCTCAAAATGAAATCAGTTTGAGTTCTGTGAATGCATATGCAAATCAGTTCAAAAACCACGCCCCCACTTTAATACGCAACTGGTTCAAAGAAACATTACATTTATTTTCTAGTTTTGTGAACATTTGCGAAATAATATAAAATTTAAGCCAGTGAAGCAAGTAAAATATACACTTTCGGTTTTAGCCACAAATTTCAATAAATTAATTTAGTACAGAATTTAAAGCATTTAAAACATTAGCCTATGATAATTTGCTTTTTTTGGATAAAAAAAATTACATGCTTGTTTTTCTCATATTTGCTGAACCACTGAATGATTTTTTTTCGTTGTATATATATATATATATATATCCTGGCATAAGCATAAGGATGCTTTTTATTATTATTATTATTTTTTAAATAAATATTATTGCCAGTAGTCAGAAGTCGTCAAGAGTAGGCTATGATTTCAGACTTCCCAGAGGTAAAAACAAAAAAACAAAAAAACAAACAAACAAAAAAAACCAAAAATAAAAACTGAACAGCGGTTGTCGGGGCTCTGTGATGCGCATGCGCCCAAGCCTTACATATCCAAACACAAGCGCTCCACGAATATGCGCTCTGGAACACGCACCTGAACAGAAAACTAGAAATTAAGCGCCGGTTTTCTGTCCTCTACCATTCGACCTGCGAAGTCTGCGAGTTTGAAAGTACCTCGAAGAGCTGGTAAAATGCGCAAAGTAAAGTAGACGTGAAAAACAAAAGGAACTAAAGAAAAATCACCAAGAGGAGTAAATACTAAAACAGTAACCGGCAGTTCTACCATGTCTTTAGAGGAAATTTTGACCTCCATCGCAGAGGAAAAGACCGCGTCCAATGAGTCGTGGGAGAACCGGAGCTCACCGGACGCGCGCGAAGTGTTGTTTTGGCACGCTGGAGTCGCGATCGCAACCGCGTACGCGCTGATCATCGTAGTGGGTCTTGTAGGCAACCTGACGCTCATCCGCACATTCTGCGCTGTCAAGTCCATGCGCAACATCCCCAACTTGTTCCTGTGCAGCCTTGCGTTCGGCGATGTGCTGCTGCTTGTTACATGCGCGCCCGTGGACGCCAGCCGGTACCTGTCCGACGAATGGCTCTTCGGAAGAACAGGATGCAAACTGATCCCCTTTATCCAGCTCACGTCCGTTGGTGTGTCAGTATTCACCCTCACCACTCTGGCAGCCGACAGGTAAGGGCTTAGGGGCTTGATTTGGGATAGATCCATGTTCAGTTCTGCAAACAAGTCCAGAACGTCACGCACTGCGATGTCTAAAATAAATTATACTAAAATAAATGTACTAAATATACTCAAATAAGTGTGACCTAGATTATGCATCAATTTCTAACGAGCATGAACTTTATTAAATTTACATTATGTAAATTCTAACCAGGTGTCCTGAAAGTAACAAGGTAAAATAAAGATTTAAAAAGACAGGTGATTTTGGTCATTCCCAGTCCAGGGTGTCCCCCGCCTTGTGCCCTAGTCCCCCAGGATAGGCTCCAGGCTCAACAGAATAAGCAGTACAGAAAATGCATGAATGGATAGATTAATTTTAGTCATTTGGTTAGTCATATCATCTTAATTTGCACTTCTTCAATCAAGCGTGTGAACGGTTTGTTTATTTCAATAAATAGTGTCCATATCACTACAAATATTTTACACTACACCTAATTCCACAACGCATGAAACTGAACAGAAATAATATACAAAAGACAATTAGTGACATATAGAAATGCTGTCCCTAGAGTCTATTCCTTGGAGAAAACACTAATTGTCTTCCATAATGTTTAGTTTTGTGAACTGGGACTTCCCTCTTCAATTCAGAACACAGATGTTCAGTAGTGGTCAAATCCAGAAACTGAGATCATCACTGTGGGACACTGTAATTTGTGTCCCTTTTAAGCATTTCTGTGTGTATGTGAATGTACATTTGGGCAATTATTTTAACATGTGATTGAATTATAACGATCTAGCACAGACATCCACTTATTCGGCCAAAATATCTTGGTACTCAATGGAATTCATGATGATTTCACAAGAGCCTTTTTTTTTTTTTTTACAGGATGGTATATCTTGCTTGTCAACCTGCACACATTTCAAAAAGAAGTCATTAATATTCTGCTGTCAGTGTTTGTTAATTAATGGGCACCATTCTGTGAGCAATATGTATAAATATCTGCTTATGTTTATACATTGGAAAATTGTGCTCTGAGTTAGTCCAAACCATGTGTGTGGTCCCTGTCTTCTGGAACAGAATGATCCCCCCGACTTGATGGAATTAAGGAGACTAATGTCATGCTTGGCTTCATCTGCCCCGCATTAGAAGTAATATTTAGTCGTGTGCTTACAGATGCCCACTTTGTAAAGCATTGTCTGATTGCATTGGATTGAACTGGATTTTATTGTATTGTGTTGTATGCTATTAGTCATTCCTTTTTTTTTCATATTTTTAAAAAGTTTATTTATAAGCCAAACTACAGATTTATTTGGTTAAAACAGCCACACAGTGATCCATATTGACATTTTATAATCTACCGTATATGACAGATCCCTTCCTGTAAAACAGATAAAAGGATTAGGTAATAATTTCACAGCATGGTGGCACTGATGCAAATTTTGCTCATTATAAAATTACCTGTTGATTGTAAGTGCTCTAACGATCACCTTACATGGAGAGATGATTTGATGCTGGGTTTCAGGAAATACAGCTGTTTTTGAGCACAGGTGATGGATTGCAATTAACAATAAGATGTTTTACATCTGATCATCGTTATGAGAGCTTTAATACTAACTACTTACAATACACTGACACATATTCGGTATTCCTGTAGTGCTGTAGTATAATCATCACTGGCAGTTTCGCACAAAATCACTTGTTACCTCTCTTGTGCCCTTTATGTCAGTGCCTGAAAGCCTAATAAATCAAGTGTAAAATGTTCCATTATTGGAGCAGCCTTGTGATGTAGCAGCGGCCATCAGTGTAGCAGTTCTTACAATAAAAGGTAACAGCCTTGACACTCAAGGGAAGCTATCAGAGGAAGCATTTATACCTCATCCAAACCAATTTCTCTGAGAAATGCTTGTAATTAAGAGATTTTGAAGCAGGGGAGTTGGTCTTAATAATAATAATAATAATAGAAAAGGTAGGTCTGGTCTGCCATGATGTGAAATAAACACTTAGATATGCATTATTCGATGCTACTGAGTAGTGTTTCTTTGTGAGGCTTGGAATAGATTAAAGTAGTAATAATAACATAATAAATCAACACCAGAATCACCTTCTCATGTAGATGTAGTTATTGCTTCAGAATACTGTATAATCTATTTTAAAAATCTATATAAATCCCCATATACCAATAATTTTATTTATTACATTTACGGTATAATTTATGTAGAATTCCTATAATATATGCATTATTTCTTTATTACTCTCTTGTAACAGTACTGTAAAATTCTGTAAAATTCTCCTTCTCTTTCAGATATAAAGCCATTGTGAAACCCATGGATATCCCAACTTCCCACGCCACAGCTAAGATCTGTTTGAAAGCTTCTGCTATTTGGCTCTTGTCCATGGTTCTGGCCATCCCAGAAGCCATTTTCTCTGACCTGCATACCTTTCACCTCACACAGACCAATGAAACCTTTAAAACATGTGCCCCATATCCCCACGCAGGAGACCTGCACCCCAAAATCCACTCCATGGCCTCTTTTCTTATATTCTATGTAATCCCCCTTTTCATAATTTCTGTGTACTACTTCTTCATCGCTAGGAGCCTGATTAGGAGCACAATGAATTTGCCAGTCGAGGGGAAGATGCCCATTAGGAGACAGGTGAGAAGCTACAAACTCATCAAGTAATTAAATGAATCATTATGCAACAGCAATTTCTTAGAAACCTGAAACACCTGAGCACATAAAACAGTCTTGAATAAAACTCTCTTTGTATAGATATCACATATTTCACATCGCATCACCAAGTTTTAAAAGCCCACTTCAAAGACCATTACATTTAGTGCCATTATAGCAAGTGCATATATATGTCCAATACCAAAATGCTTTTAATAATTATCACAAATAAATACAAATAAATTCATTAATACATACTGGAATAGTAAAATAATCAATTATAAATTTTAATTGATTAACTCTTTATACCAGAGGCCAAAAAATGGAATTTCCATCTGTTTTGGGGGTGCCCATGTTCAGCATTGAATTAGTTTGTGATGTCACACTCCATAGTAGTGGTTAATGGCTCATATGAAAGTAGACACTCAGGCCTTTAAGAATTTGCAGTTTGTCATAAATATTTCTTTTTTTTTTTTTTTTTTACCTAGCCCACTACGTTTAAAAATTAAGATTCTATTGTGGCAGTTGTGTATAGTCTTTTACTTTCAAAAAAAAAGCTCTTCACTGGTTTATAGTTACATTTAACAGGTTAGTTCCTATTGTTTCTTACGTCATAGCAGCTATATATAGTCATTTCTTCACCAGCCTCTCTTTTTTATTTCTTCTTGAGACTGATTATAGAGCTTGTTATGTTGCTGCAGAACGTCCTCTGTTTTGAAGATTCTCCCATGGTAGAAAACTTACTGACTGTTACAAAGTGCTGACACTGGAGACTCCTTCCGTAAATGATAAATGGACATTTAACATCTCCTTACAGAAAACTTGTCAATCATGATATGTTTTTCTCTGTTAAATAACAAAATGTTTTTAAAATCTATTTATTAGTCTTACATTATGTGGAGTGAGTGAAATGCCTTGCCGTCGCACTATTGTCAGAAGTGCTGTGAGATAAAAAAAAAAAAAATAAATAATAATCAACATCTTCCAACTAGTTAGAATTGAGAATTGGACATTTAGTCCATTTAGTGCTTTATAGGTTAATAATAGTATTTTATCATCAATGTGAGATTTCATTGAGAGCCAGTGCAGTGTTGATAAGATCGGGGTGATGTGGTCATATCTTCTGTTTCTAGTTAGGACTCTAGCAGCTGCATTCTGGACTAACTGGAGTTTGTTTATGCTCCTACTGGAACATCCAGACAGT
>JANDJT010000164.1:17792928-17807916 GCA_024331685.1 Stegophilus panzeri | reverse complement strand
AACCAGTTATTAATTCTAAGGGTTCACTTACTTTTTCCACTGTCATTTTGAATGTTGAATGAGTGTGTTCAATAAAGACATGTTGTGTTATTATTTTAGACACATTATATTTGTCAGTACCCCTGACTTAGATGAAGATCAGATCACATTTTATGATAAATTTATTCAGAAAACCATGACATTCCAAAAGGTTCACATACTTTTTCTTGCCACTGTATATATATATATATATATATATATATATATATATACACACACACACACACAAGTGCATCTAAAAAAAAATTATATTGAGGAAAAGTTAATTTTTTTCCGTAATTTAATTAAAAAAGTGGAACTTTCATATATTTATGAAATAATAATTGAATAATTTTGAAACTGGAGAAGTCATTATAAGTTGCATTTTCAGTTGAATTTGGGGAAACCGCTTCGTTGTGTTGAACTATTTCAAATCCTTTGTTTGATTTGTTCATCGCAAACAGCTGAAGTTCTGTAGATTTTGACAATAAACCTGATTTGCAATGGGGGTTGAATAATTTTGATTGCAACTGTATTTATATGTGAAAATGTCACTGCATTAAATTACTGACCTAAGCTATACATGGATAAAATGGATATTTGTGAGCTTTTGTATGAAACACCATCTCAGTATGTCAAAATTATATTGAAGTGATTCCTAACCACTACACAGCTGAATGGATGTTCAGGAGAGGACGTGCACACACACATAGCTTACTTTTACTATAGTAAAAGACATAACGTCTATGCACGAGTCTTATATGGTCTCATTTACATTTTTGAGGTTGAAAATGATTTGAGTTGTATTGTAATTAACAGTATTTTATCAGCTTGCTTCATTCACACTCAAGACAATTGGTAAACTTCATCATAATCATTTCACCATAAGCATTTCATTTTTGATGAACTGTGCAGGAAATTTATGCTTTAGATACAGCTATATTTAGATTATGACATTTATTTTCAAACAAAAAGTGTCTTTTGAACACTTACAGTATCCCCATTGCATTCTGCTCAGTGAGTGCATGACTGCGTGGTATTTCCTGCATTTAGCCTACTGTGTGTGCTCATATGTTGACAATAGTATGGCCCAGTGTGGGTGAAATTTATATTCACATTTTCTTTTCAGATAGACCGAAACTCAGGCCCCCCCAACCCAATTTGCACCCTAATAGAAACAGAGGAACACCACTGAATGTAGTGAAGTAAAACTGCATTTCTGTGATTAAAAATTAACTTGAGTAATAGTATAATTACGGCCAGTTAAACCTACTCTTAAAATGTTTGTTTTTTCCAAGAAGTTACTCAAGTAAATCTAGTGCGTTACTACCCACCTCTGCAATGCAATAACAATGTGGGACTCTTCTATCTAATTATACAGGATCGGATTAAAACAACGTGTCAAGTGGAAATCAGGTCATTGAGCCATCATGTACTGTTGCACTTAGGAGCACTTGTTTTCATCTTGAGCTTGAAGATCCATCTCTGTTGTTTCTTTTCCTGGAAGGACAAACAGTTCTAAAAAAAATCTTCTTCAAGGAGCTATTCAAGCTATTCAATCTTCAACAGTTCAAGTCAATATATGCAGGAGTATTCAGATGCACTTCAGGCTCCTGACAAAATCCAGTTTTGATTGTTGAGAGTGTTGATGAGTGCTGGATGGATTATTAGGAAAGGAGTAAGAAATATTTAAAAAAAAAAAAAGACCTGGTAAACAAAAAAAATCCTTAACCTTTTGTTTATAAGGTAAATGTTGCTTGTTATTGTATTTACCAGTAAAGAAAGGGATTGGTGAAATCTCCATCTTTGTGGTCTATTTTACAGAAAAATGGCATTTTGTTAGATGGTGCTGCTCAGTATGATGTAGAAACTAGCAAAATCCTTGCAAGCATGTTTAGTGTTTGCATGTGTGAAGCTTCCCCACTGAGACTGTGACTATTCCAATGGGATTCTGTGACACTTGTACCCAGTTCTGCCCTCAGCTGCCACTTCTCCATCCATCAAAACTTTGCTTATATATTTTACTTGCCTGAGGGTCTCTTAGACTGTAAGCATAATCCTCAACACTCTTGCGCTTTGGTCAAAACAGAGGGCATTATGGTTTCTTAGTAGAGAAAACTGAGAGAGAGAGAGAGAGAGAGAGAGAGAGAGAGAAAGCATGCTGAGGGAATGACTGCTTATAGCTGCTTTAGTGTAAGTGATAACAGGTACTAACCTGTTTAATGGATGTACTACATTAAATATAACTAGAAATAAATTTTTAAAAATCCAACGTATCATTTTTTAATGAATAAAAAAGCACATTTCAGATAAAATATAGTTTAGGCTATCCAGGATTACCTACACTCTAAAAAACACAGGGTTAAAAACAACCCAAATTGGGTTATTTTTAGCCTAACGGCTGGGTAAATACAGGACAGAACACCTTTTGGGCTAAACTAACACATCAAGTTGGGTTGTTAATTTTAAACTAGCAAATGGGTTGTTTTTCAACCCAAAGGATGATTAAATTTTTACAAAAAAACACTGATTTAATTTTATTTCATAAATGGGCTTATTTATATTAAGTTATTTTTACCCTTTGAAAATGTCAAATATACCACATTCTAAACAAATATGTGAACATGGTATCTCCTTTGTTCATACACAAGAAGGTGTTCAGAAATGTATTGCTAGAGCTGCTAAAGTGGTGTTTATATAAAGACTATGAAGTAAATGTAAGCCAAGCCAAAGCTAACGAACATAGCAGTTTCAGCTGATATTCAGCTGCTATCTGTGATGAGATGTCTGTCAGACATGCTGAGATCCCTGCATAAACATGAGTGTTTGAAGGAGGAAAGGAGAAGATGAGTTGAGTGTCATCAGCATAGCAGTTCTATGAAAACCCATGTGAGGATATGACCAAGAAACCACATATAGAGGGAGAAAAGAAGAGGACCTAGCACTAAACCTTGCTGGATAGCAGTGGAGCAGATGTGGATCCTGTCCATGTCGCCTAATATGACCTAATATGGGGTAGTGTTAGCTCAGTGGTCAAGCTGTTAGACTACTGATCAGAAGGTCATGACTTCAAATCCCAGCACTGCCAAGCTACCACTGCTGAGCCCTAAACAAGGCTTAACCCTCAACTGCAAGATGTACAGTACAGTTAAGATACAGTAAATGTAAGTCAGTGTTTGGGCTCCAAAAAAGGAGTATTGTGGAAGGGCATTCTTGCCACTAGTTGGTGAATGCATTATATGTTAGGGTTGTCCAGGTGTCAATCAGAGATTATCATTCTTGCAATGAGATATCTCAAATGGTTGATTGTAGGATTTATATGGAATTATCATTGTAACCGGTAAACGTACTGATTAGATATTGGAATTGATCCAAACAGAGTCAAGGTCACAGTACGTCAAATGTCTGAAAGGACTGTTGATGCCACTGGTGTCGAGTTCTACTTGTTTCTGATGTCCCTTTGAACAGTGTAATCCATCATAACTTTTCATGAATTACAAATATTTGAAAATTCTTCTCAGCACATAAATATTTTAATGTTGTACTCAATAGAGCCTTTCTGATATGATTATATTTCTGCTCTGTCCTCAAAACATGCAAAGCCTTCTATTTATGACAGTATCTACTGTATGTTTTACTCCTTACTTTTTCTCTGTTTGCTGTATTGCAACATCAAATGTGAGTATCTTTCAATGGGATTTTTTCCCCGTTAATTCTGAATTGACTCTCCACAGAATTAAAATTAAATAAAGTATTTAGATGTCCTCAGATTTATTTTTAAAATAAAAAGTCTAAAACCTACATAATTAATTATCTAAAGTATTTACATTTTAATAGCTCACACTAAATATGTTAAACAGTGTATGCCTGTGCTAATTTTAAATCCACCAGTGTCCAATTGTATACTTGCACAATAAATATCTCTGGCTTTGGGAGGTCTCGCAGCTAAAATGGCAGATCCTCACAGTTAAAAGTTCAGTACTGCTGTCATGAAGACCAAGGAAGCTTCAAGAAGAATTTGTTAGGAGGAAAAGAGATGGGAAGGTCATTAAAACATTGCCAAAGCAATTCCAGCAGGACAATGAAAAAAATGACAGGGCAAAACCTACAAAGCAATGGCTTGTGAAAGTTTTAAAAAGGCCAGACTAAAATCAAATTGAAAACTAAACTTGAAAATTGCTGTCCACCAACATTCTCCATCTATTTTGGCAGAGTTGGAGAAAATTTGCTTTGAGGAATGAAAGAAAATGTGCACTATACAGTACATCCAGCAGTCAGGACAACACTGCAATTTAAAGAGACTGTAAGAAGTAAAGTAAAAAAAAACCCACTATTTAAAGCAGTGATCAGAATCAGAATCATTTTATTTGCCGTATATATATATATTTACATTTTTCTTGGTGTTTGGTCACAGATATCACAGCACAGTTACCATCCTAATATCCAAATGTTGCACCTTAAGCAGAAATTGGTAGACTCAGTTGTAATTTTTAGTGTTACTTTAATGTTTATATATATTATGTTTAATATGGTTTGGTAGTTCCAGGATAACCAAAATGAAGCCTCTGAACTGTTTGTATTTCTCACTCTCAATGAAAACTGTATAGTGTTTCACAGGGATTTGACACATCTGTTGTTCTAGTGTATTTTATAATCCCATTCGTTTCTAGTAATAGAGAACAATAAAGCACAAAGGCTCTCTTGTTCCTGGACGAATCCCACTTGTGTTCTGAATAACAACTTGTGAAATAAGGCCTTTCTGGTCCACTTAACATTTGACATAAAAGAAGAATAAAAAAAAAAGCTATTGTTCATTATATATATGTGTGCATTTGATCTGTTCCAGACTTCCATGACAGCAACAGTTTTCAGTTCCACAAAATAAAAAACTATATGAGGCAGTGGGGGCGTGGTTCAGTGTCGGCTGTGGATGGAGAGGAGGCAGGTTGAACCAGCAGGTAACGTGTAATGATTCTCACCTGTGTGTAATTAGTGACAGTTGATTTGTTTGTGTCTCTTTGTGCTTTCAGTTGTCCCCTGTAGAAGCCAGAGAAAAAGTGAGAGAAAGAAAGCCAACCAGCACACCTGTGTGCGTAGGAAATACTATTGAAAAGCAAAAGTAAAAGAAAAAAGCAGTGTTTTGAGTTGTTCCAAGCCTGCCTCCAGCTTTCTCATCCCCTATATAACCTAGGAAGTGTTACACTGGTGCTGAAAGCCAGGATTGAGGAAAAAGCGCAGTCATGGAGTCCTCATCACTGATCATCAGGTCCCTCACCAGCCTCCACCAGACCCAGCATCAGGCCCTCCTCCAGCTATGACAAGACCAGGAGCAGTGCATCCAGGCCCGGCTCAAGGTCCAGCAGGCGGGCACTCCAGCTGCAGCTGTGGTGCCAGCCCACATCACCTTCACCAAGATGGACTGCAGCATGACCGGAGGTCCTCAAGTTGTTAGAGCAGACTGCGTGTGGGTGGCCCAATGCCCAGTGGGCGCCTGCTTACTGTCAGGGGAAGCCCACATCGTGGCCCAGTAGCACCATGTGGTGAACCTATTGGAGTACTCAGCCCTGAAGCAGGTCAGACGGGTTGGAACGGGTCGGACACACCCCTGAACATCACCGTCAGCATTTCCACTCACTGACACTCTGTAAGTGCAACCATCTGTACACGTTTGCCAAGCAGCTCCAGGACACCTGCCGAAGATGGCTGCTGGCAGAGGGTCATGACATTGAAGCAGTACTCAACGTCATGGGGCTGGAGCAGTTCATCGCTACTGCAAGGGACGGTGGGGTGGGTCCAGTGAAACCATCCAGCGTTGCTAGGTGAGGTGATCCAGCTGGCAGAGGACCAATTGGCAGAGTATCTGGGGGCAGGCGAGCCCCCCTTTCTCCTTCTCTCATTCTTCCCCCTCCTCTCCCTGCCATTCCCTGTCCCTTCACTGCAGAAATGGGGTCCAATTCCCCCCAAAACAGTTCCCCATTCCCAGGGTGTCCCTGCCCCTTCCTCTTCTTCTTCACTGCCAATATCGCCCCTAACTCTCCCTCTCGCCACACAGGTAGAACCATTCGGACCCACCAGGACTGATGTAAAGCCTGAGCAAGTCTAACAACTTGGCAGGGACGTACTGTGTCAGTGAGTATACAATGGAGTACACATCAGTCCTTGGTGGACTCAGGATGTAAGTAGACCACCGTCCATCAAAGCCTGATTCAATGTGGGGCATTGGGAAATGCACAACTGGTGAAGGTGAGAACATTCACGAATATCCGCTGGTGCCCAGAATTATTAAATTCCAGGGACAAAAGCATAGAGTGGAGGCAGCGGTTAGTCCTTGCCTCACCCATCCACCAATTCTGGGGACAAATTGGGCAAGTTTTCAAACATTAGTGAGGGATGTATTTTTGGATGGGTCCTGTGAAGCTCAAGGTGGGAGGTGCGCAACATCAGCTGGGGAGGTGTTGCCTGGGTTGTCGATGTCCGCTCTGCACCAGTCTTACAAAAAAATTAGGTCTTATCAATAATATCAAGTATAGTCAAATGTACCTACTATTTCCTACTACAAGATTACAGTAAGCCAATTAGAAGGCCATTAAATCTATTTCTAGATATTTATACTAATTTCAAGCTTTACATTATCTTATTTTATTAGCAGATAACTTAGCTTCTTTCTGGAACTAAATGCTTAAAATGACCAACATTATCTAATAGAACAAGAATAGTTCAAGCTTGAAAGTAGTAAAATAAATGTTTTCAAATGTTTGAATGCCATATTGTCTGAATATCCTGATGAAATTCAATTTGACCCATTTCCACATTTGAGATGTCTGAAATACTGGATAATCTCTCTTTTTCTCTTTGAAATATGCTAATATTTTTTTATTATGGCTTGTCCGAGACAAGCCATAATACAGGTTTACTGTTTTGAGCTGTTTTTGTGTATTTAAACTATGGAAATTATTTTGACCCATAAGATAATGCAGGTAACTTTTTTCCCCCCAACATAATAGGAGGGTCAAGTCAAAAGTGCCTTTTGAATTGTTCCATTCCTGCCTCCAGCTTCCTCATTCCCTATGCAAACCTGGGAAGTGTTACAATATATTGTGTGTATATATACACTGTAATATAATGTGTATATAATATAACAAAATATAATGTACTGTTTTGGACTGTTTTAGAATCTAATCAAACATTATTGCCCTCATGAAGACATTGAAGGGATTCCAGGATATAATGCGGGTAAATTCATAAGAGAAACCACAAAACCTACCCATGACCCTCACAGTAACAATTCACAACATCATATACAAGTACTTGTGTGAATTCCTCCACACTTCTAAATACGATATCTTGGAGTTAGTGAAAGCCAGATAAAGAAGACACTTGTGTTTTTCTGCAGTGAAGCAGACTCTGGGGACGAAAGGGACAATGGAGCCACGCACTCGGGCAGATGCAGAGGGTCTGACCTTTTCTCTTTTGATTTGACAATTTGAGTTGAAGAGTGTCTACAAAATATCAGCAAGTGCTGCTGACAATGACACACACACACACACACACACACACACACACACACACACACACACACACACACACACACACACACACACACACACACTGTGCTGCTTTCCTCTGCCTCTGTTCCCTGCAGACACGTAAATTGATTCAAATAAAACACTAACGGAGAAAAAAGTCAAAGAAAAAAAAAAATCCCTTCAGTCTCCTCTTCAGGAGGTGAAATGCTGCTCAGCTGGGAAAAGGTCTGGTGATTGACTCGATCTGTCTAAAACCTTCCACTTTTCCCCCCTGATTAAGTCCTTTGTTGAGTTGGAAGTGTGTTTTGGATCATTGTGGTGGTGCATGATGAAGTTCCTTCTGATTAATTTGGATGCATTTCTCTGTAAATCTGCAGACAAAATGTTCCTGTGAACTTCTGAATTCATTCTGCTGCAACCATCATGAGTTAAATTATCAGTAGGAATTAGTGAGACTGTCCCAGAAACAGCCATGCAAGCCCAAGCCATGACGCTACCTCCACCATGTTTCACTGATGAGCTTGTTTGTTTTGGATCATGAGCAGATCCTTTCTTTCTCCACACTTTGGCCTTTCCATCACCTTGGTAGAATTTAATCTTAGTTCCGGAACTTTTGTGGCTTATTACTGTATTTCTTTCCAATTCCAATCTGCCTTTCCAACTTTACTGCTGATGAGAGGTTTGCATCTTGTGGTATGGCCTCTATTTCTTCTCTTGAAGTCTGCTTCAAACGGTGGATTGTGGTACCTACACCCCTGCCCTTTGGAGGTTGTTGATGTCACTTGATGTTTTTGGGTTTTTCTTCACAACTCTCACAATGTTTCTGACATCAGCTGTTGTTGTTTTCCTTGGTTGACCCATTCAGTGTCTGTTGCTCAGTACACTAATGGTTACACTATGCCCAGAGTTTCTGCAAAGCCTCTGATTGAATTTCCCTCTTTTCTAAGCTTCAAATTGAGTAGGTTTTCTCCCATAGACAGCTCTCTGATCTTCATGTTGGCTTATCCTTTTTAACAACAAATGTAGTATTCACAGGTGAAACTGAAGGTTAAACCAAGAGTAGATGTTCAGAGCTACTTATTGTTTAATCAATCTAACAGAACACACCTGGGTAACAAGAAACACCTGTTAGGTACATGCTCCAATATTTTTTGCTTATCTACAAATGGGGTCATCTGATACAAAATGTGCTGTATTTTATGTTGTTTAACACATTTACATATAAATACCAGGAGATAAAAGGTAAAATTCTAAACTCTAATGTTATATTTATCTGGCTAGTTTGATTATTTCAGAAACTGCCGATCTCCTGCTAATTTCACACACAACAGTCTCTAGACTTTACAGAATGTTGCAAAAACAAACAAACAAAAAAACCCCATCTTGTGTGTGGAGGGTCTGCAGGTTGAAGCACCCTGTTGAAGAGAGAGATCAGAGGAGAATGAACAGACTTTTGAGTTGACAGGAAGTCTATAGTAACTCATATAATCACTCTTTATAACAATGGTGAGCAGAAAAGCATCTCAGAATGCACAAAATATCAAAGCTTGAGGTGGATGGTCTACAACAACAGAAGACCACAACAGGTTCCACTCCTGTCAGCCAAAAGCATGTGAACCTCTAGGATTAGCCTTTAATTTGAAGATGAAATTAAAGTCAGGTGTTTTCAATCAATGGGATGACAATCAGGTGTGAATGAGTGACCTGTTATATTTAAACAACTGATATCTATCAAAGTCTGGTCTTCACAACACATGTTAGTGCAAGTGTATCATGGCACTAATGAAAGAGATTTCTGAGGAGCTCAGAAAAAGAGTTGTTGATGCTCATCAGGCTGGAAAAGATTACAGAACCATCTCTAAAGTGTTTGGACTCCACCGATCCACAGTCAGACAGATTGTGTACAAATGGAGGAAATTCAAAACCAGTGTTCCCCTCCTCAGGAGTGGAGACCAACAAAGCTCTCTCCAAGAGCAAGACGTGTAATAGTCTATGAGGTCACAAAGGAGCCCAGCGTAACTTCTAAGCAACTAAAGGCCTCTCTCACATTGGCTAATGTTAGTGTTCATGAGTCCACCATCAGGAGAACACTGAACGACAATGGTGTGCATGGCAGGGTTGCAAGGAGAAAGCCATTACTCTCCAAAAAGTACATTACTGCCCTTCTGCAGTTTACTAAAGATCACGTGGACAAGCCAGAAGGCTAATGGATGGATGAGGCCAAAATAGAACTTTTTGGTTTAAATGAGACTCATTATGTTTGTAGAAAGGAAAACACTGCATTCCAGCATAAGAACCTTATCCCGTTTGTGAAACACGGTGGTGGTAGTATCATGGTTTGGGCCTGCTTTGCTGCATCTGGACCAGGACGACCCGCCATCACTGATGGAACAATGAATTCTGAATTATACCAACGAATTCTAAAGGAAGAGGTCAGGACATCTGTCCAGGAACTGAATCTAAAAAAAAAAGTGGGTCATGCAGCAAGACATCGGCCTTAAACACAGGAGTCGTTCTACCAAAGAACGGTTAAAGAAGAATAAAGTTAATGTTTTGGAACGGCCAAGTCAAAGTCCTGACCTTAATCCAATAGAAATGTTGTGGAAGAACCTGAAGCAAGCAGTTCATGTGAGGAAACCCACCAACATCCCAGAGTTGAAGCTGTTCTGTACTGAGGAACGGGATAAAACTCCTCCAAGCCGATGTGCAGGACCGATCAACACTTACCCCAAACGTTTATCTGCAGTTATTACTGCACAAGCGCCTCACACCACATACTGAAAACAAAGGTGCACATACTTTTGCCACTCACAGATATGTAATATTGGATCATTTTCCTAAATAAATAAATGACAAAGTATAATATTTTCAAGCACCACTGTAGATAGATCATAATAGATGCATAATCCAATCCAACATTTGGCACTAATTGATCAGCCGTTTCTAGCAAGTTTCACAACTAACCCTCTGTTACAGTTAACCCCATCCACGGAGTATGTTGTAATATTGCACATCCCATCACTTTCGGTGGAACTGTACATAAACAACAGACGCTAGAATCAAAGATTGTGTTCATTTGTAGCAGATATGTACATGTTGTTCAATTATTTGTTCAATTATTTCATTTTAAATTAAATTTTGTTAAATTATTTTATTTAACAAAAATATTTGTTAAATTATCTAGTGAAAACCAAAATGTGCTAGGCTGTGCCCTATAGAAAGTCATAGGAGAAAGTAACTTTTAGCTGTAGGTGTTGTACATATGCTCCATGAGAGTTTAAAATAATAAAAAGTATTACTACGGAACTTGCTGGTTTTGTAATGTATAAATTGTACAGTGTTTTACCCAGGACCACAGACAGTTCCCTTCCTCACCGCGCAGCAGAGAGTTAATATTATGGCTAACACCAGATAATATTAGCATTACTAAAAGCTAACTAGCTACATGTAATGTGCTTAATAGACCAAAGTTTCCAGTGTAACTGGCAACTGAATGTCAAATAGCAGATTTTGTAAGCCGTTTACAGGGAAAAACATATATGATGTTAATGTAGTCTTTATTGGCTCAAACTAGATATCTCTGCTGAGATTTAATAAGAAAAAGTCAGACAGACCTATTTTATCTCACAGAATAATAAAGTTTTATCTGTGCATTTATCTGTGTTATAATTGTCAATAATCGTCAACTATTTCAGCAGTATAATTGCATTTCAGTAATATACATTTGATGAACCTTGTAGATTTATTTATTTATTTGTTTTTTGAGCTGTAAATGTAGATTTCATTATTTAAGAATTTTGTGAGCTGGAATTTAAAAACTTTGCTATCCTGTATCTACAAACTGAAGATATCCTGTATCTACATCCAGATAGAACCCTTCTAACAAAAAGCTATGAAATGTCAGTGTCATTTCTTTAGAATCCAATTTTTAAAGAATGTATAGAGAAAATAAAATATCTAAAAAAAAAAAAAAAAAAAAAAAAGGAAGGTCAAATTGAAGTAAAAGTGAAGACAAATTCTACAACTTTATCTGCCAAGTATCTTCATATCCCCACCGTATTTCTTGGAATAAGTCGGCCTCGTTGCTAGCCATAATGACAAGTAAAAGTCGTGCATGTCATGGTATCTCCCAATGGTCTCAATCAACTGTGACAACGCACCAATTCTTTACAACGTTTAATGGAAAAGAGCTCTGAGATGAAGCAATGATGAGGAACTCAGTCTCATCACAGAAAGGTCAGTCCCTGCAGGATCGCTGATTTCCAATCAGAGCGGGAGAATAAAAAGCGCAGGCAAGGAACACCTGCACATGGCACACAACAATCAGAATCAATTCAGTCCCAGGAAGACACAAAGCACTTAACTGACCTGAGCAATTGGAAAATAAATAAATAAATCAGCCAGATTGGTTTGTGCATGAAGGAATGAGTATAGTTTAATTAAATGTAATGCATACATTTTTTATCTCTTTGTGTGTGTGTGTGTGTGTGTGTGTGTGTGAGTGTGTGCGTGCAGACATTTCAGTCATTGCAAATAAAACCCCACTGTGAGAATTTGGTCAGTTATTTTTACAGTATTTATGCATTAGTGCTACAAATATATAATACTGTATATGAAATCATTTTAAAGGGGACCTATTATGCAAAATTCACTTTCACATGGTGTTTGAACATAAATGTGAGTCGGCAGTGTGTGTCCACAACCACTCTATAATGGTAAAAATCCACCCACTCCTTTTTTTATATTCCCCATAAATCATAAACAGTGCCTCAAAATGAGTCGTTTTCATTTTTCTCTCCAACGTGACGTCACATTGGAACAAGCCCCGCCCACGACTGGTGACAGCCTCTGCCCTATTAGCATAGATCCTCATAGTGAGCTGCACACAGTCCGCCGTGTTCTCCGTGCTGGAGCAGCTACAGTGATAAGAAGAATGTCTCAGTTTGGTAAGCGTTGTGAGTGTTCTGTTGTTGGCTGTAAAAATGAGCAGAAGAGTCTTCATGTACTCCCGGCATCAGAGCCACTGAAGAGGCAGTGGAGAAGTTTTATTTTTGAAGGAAAATAGCTAAATTCATGTATGTTTATGCAAATCATTTTACACCAGACTACTCTGTGACTGAGGGCCAATATAAAGTAGCACTTACTAAAAAGTTTATTCTCAAGCATGGATCAGTTCCAACTGTTTGTGATCCAGCTTCATATCCAGAAGACGTAATATCGCACTTAATATTTTGTGAATGTTTGCAAATCGCCTTTCCGAATGTGCTTGTTAGCAGATTTCATGGCTAATGCGGATAAAGTTACCGTCGTCTCTGATTGTATTCATGGAGACCAGAGCTATGTCATCATTTTTATTTGTAACACAAAAACACTTCCTGTCTGTATAATTCATAACCACACCTTTATTATGCACAGTACAGTAAGGTGATTGTCTTTTTGAAAACTGTGTATGCTCTGTGTGAATCATTTTACACCAGACTGCTCTGTGAATGAGCTTGTTAGCAGATTCCACATCTAATGTTGTTGCCATAGTATCCGAAGTACAGCTTTGGATGAAAGGGGGCGGGGAGCAGCAGCTCATTTGCATTTAAAGAGACACACACACAGGCTTCTACCCAAAACGGGGCATTTACAGCCTGGTATAATAAATGATCCGTGTGGTATTTTGAACTGAAACTTCACAGACACATTCTGGGGACACCGGAGACTTATATTACATCTTGTAAAAAGGTTCAAAATAGGCATTTTACATGCCAAGAGTATAAGAGCTCTTAATCAATCAACAGTGGTACCCGGCCTGCTCTTCATCCATCAGCCCTCCATTCTTATTTTTTTGTTGTTGTTTGCTTGTTTGTTTTGCTTTGTTTGTCTGAAAAAAACAAACCCTATTAGGATTGTGTAGCAATTTGGCTAAATTGAATAACTCCCATATATTCTATCCTTACAAATGAATGTCTATTGTCAGAACTTTAACAGCTGCAACCATGTATAAATGTGACCCTTATGTAGGAATATACAGGCAGTGTAGACAAAAAAAAAGGGGGAAATGTCTGGAAAAATACATCTTCTCTGTCTTTATCTTCCCTGAGAGACAATCAGTCATGTCTCAGATGGTGTGAGGTTAGTGATGGTATAATATAGTGCTTCCTTTATCAAATAATGTGTAGAGTGTCAGCCTACATCGAAAGAAAAACTGTCATTTTCTGACAATTATTTGACCCATTTCTTTCCATGTCTGTCAGGACTACTTAAGGCTTCACTATAATATGGAATCAAAGCTGAGGGTCCTATATATTAGTATGTTCTTTTGCTATTTTTTTTAATTAAGTGGAAAAGAATATAAATATGATTATCTCTAGTGTTTTCAGGATGGAAAAAGATTATAAAGAACTTTTTTGTTTTGAGTGTTAATTTGCTTTATTCAAGTATTTTTTCTTTGTTTGTTATGCAGTAGCTACTGCTGAGGCACAGTATATATATAAAGAAATGTAGACAGAGATAAATACAGTTACAGCAGCAACTAAAATCCACCACAATTCTGTCCCAGCTAGAACAGATACTGATTAATATATTCGAAGCACAGCAATCCAAAATCATAGGCAATAAAAGATGCAATGCTACATCTTTAGCTGGTGAATGTCAGACTCTAAGAACATATTTGGTCATGACAGGAAGTAAGGCATTCTACCTGTCTGCACTCTGTGATCGGACCACACGGGAGACCATAATGCTGTTGCCATGGCAGTAAAGTAAGCCAGCTGGCTTTTGAAAAACCAGACTATAATATTAAGAATGGAGGTATGGCGAGAGGAATGATAACATTACTGTGTTGGCACTTGTCTTCTTTTAAAACATTTGAATGGTGTGACTCAATATGAAAATCCTCGTTAGTTACAGTATTACAAGGTCAATAGTTTGACGTGAATTCACTATGTACACAATTATTACTGTAAATACCATATACTGTACCATGTGCCTTCAGCCTCCAAGCTGACCAGACATTCACCAGACATTCACCAGACATTCACCAGACATTCACATTCACTGGCCCTTATTCTTGGAGTACACAAAATTCATATCGAGTAAGCCAAGCTGTCTTGACAATGCATTGACCTATTGTGTTCTTTGAGCCATGTCCGTGGATGAATATGAAGCTGAACCATGGAAGAGTGCCCAGTGCTACTCTTGAAATACTCCAAGTTTCCTTGGTCAGTGAGGCTGATAAATACAACGGTGCTTAAAAGTTGGTGAACACTTTAGTATTTTCTGAACTTCTGGACAAATATGACTTAAAACATCATCAGATTTTCACACAAATCCTAAAAGTAGATAAAGAGAATCCAATTAAACAAATTAGATAAAAATATTATACTTGGTCATTTATTTATTGAGGAAAATGATCCAGTATTACATATCTGTGAGTGGCAAAAGTATGTGCACCTTT
>JANDJT010000164.1:17755070-17779790 GCA_024331685.1 Stegophilus panzeri | reverse complement strand
GGGGGGGGGTGCATTGACATAGTCCAAGTTTCCTTGGTCACTGAGGCTGATAAATAGATGGTCTACACCTTCAGTACCTACATTGTTATATGGCTATTGTAACTCCCAGAAACTCATTATTCTTTGAATTCTCAACTCAAGTTTCTTTTCATTTTTAAAAGAAGATGCCACTATGACCACATGGCTCCACTGCAATTTTCTGAATTATATACAATGGAGTTAATAAGGACAAGGGCAAACAGATGGTCACAACACTTTCTATTTTCCACAAGGGAAAACTGTGCCTTTGTTTTCTCATAACTGGCTCTCAGCATAGAAATGTGCACCATCACCACAATAAAGAGTCCTTTCTTCACATTGCATTTCTTCTCTTTTTAGGCTATCCTTACTCAGAAAACCTCAAAAACATTCTTCTTGCTCAAATGGATCGGTTGGAAAATGCTCATGTACTTGATCTGTGCAGTGACAGATCTGAATCAACTGTGACTGAGAGAGGTGGTTATTTTTATTTGGCAGTTCATAAGAGGTTCATGCCACCTGGGCTCCATTCTTCATCTACAGATTATTGAGCTGGATTGGCTTGTTTGATGATTTGGCCTGATCCTGTATTTAGTTGCTGTTGGACACCGAACGTGCTGAAACTGCTCAGCAGAAGGCGTATTCAAGATAAACACGGTTAAACTGAGCATTTCAAAATAGTGCTAGGAAAACGTTTATGTCCGATAACTCAATCCAGCTTTACTAATTAACTTCTAAGGTTTGTCTGAGGAACCAATCTACTGTAGAATGATCACAACTAGTAAACACGCTATCTTATTTTGGCTTTGTTAAGTGGCACATGAAGAATGGGGTACTGCTTCCTGCAGCTAATCTGCATGAAGTCAGGTAATAATCCTCTGCAGTAATAGGAATGATGCAGATGAATGATCAAATACATCACTCAGGCACTGGTCAAACTGCTGATATGTATGCATCTGAAGGAAGGTTGCTGAATAACCATGTTACCATGGCCCAGGTGAGCCAGGTGAGACATATAAACAGGGATAAGTCCTAAAGAGAATAACACAATGCATTATGAAGCCCTTGCATTTTTCTTCATACTTTTTGGGTAGTGCTTCAAGAACTAGGCCCTGTTCCATTCAGGGGGCTTAGACAGCATCCCTTCAAATAATTGATTCATGATTTAAGATGACTGATCATTGTGCATGGTTTTGGGGAGGTGTGGTGCATCATCAGATTTCAGCAGTTCTTTTATGGTGGCTGAAATTCTCTGCAGTCGTTGGGTGTGATCCCTCAGAAGTTCCCATAACACAGAGAGCGCAAACTGGAATTTCCCCAGTACTGCTGGATCCAAATTTTTGCAGTGAAGCCTTCTATTCTATATATAAGTATTTACAAAGAGAGAGAATTATTCCAAAGTTGCCCCACAAAAGGCCATGGAGAAATAAAGGCACAGGGATAGTGCAAAGCTAAGAATCAGCAAAACGCCCAAGCACAAAAGTAAAATATGAAACACAATTGCTGAGGAAACAGCTCAGAACTTCCTGCGACCTCTGATGAATGTATCAGAGATACATATAGCAGTTAACTGGTTTGACATCATGCTTGGGGGTCCTTCTATAGTTTCATATTTACAAAGGGCTCTAATTGCTCTCAAGATTAAAATGACATGAATGTAATCATTCATTCATCTTCAGTAATCGTGTTATCTTAGTCAGGGCTGCGGTGGATCCAGAGCCCTGGATGAGATGCCAGTCCATTCACACACATGTGTGTACACACACATTCACACCTAGGGGCAATTTAGCAGAGCCAGTCTGCCTACTTGTATGTTTTTGGATAGTGGGAGGAAACTAAAGAAACCAGCGGACACTAACAGAGGACATGCACAACAGTAACCCAAGCCTAGGATAGATCTGGGGACACTGGAGTTGTGAGGTGGCAACGTTACCCTCTGTGCCACTGCTACCCAACGCTATCTTCTGTGCCACTGCTACCCAACGCTATCTTCTGTGCCACTGCTACCCAACGCTACCCTCTGTGCCACTGCTACCCAACGCTATCTTCTGTGCCACTGCTACCCAACGCTACCCTCTGTGCCACTGCTACCCAACGCTACCTATTGTGTGACTGCTACCCAACGCTACCCTCTGTGCCACTGCTACCCAACGCTACCCTCTGTGCCACCATGCCACCCAGGGACATAATGTTTTTATAAAATCTAAAACAGAGTACAAGTGTTTCTAAAGCAAGCTATAATATGAATGTGCTTTAACCAGCATCTAGTGGATTTCCTGCTGAATTCCTGCCACATATAACTAAACTGCAAATGAAAGTGAGCTGCATGCTTTTCTGACCTTGATTGCTGGAGGGATAAGGTACACACCGACCCTCCACACAGTCCCATATGAGCCCTCGGTCACATAGTCTTCTGGAGTCTTCTGACTGGCGAATGGGAAAACACCTGTAGTTGGATTTTACATGCGTACACGCACACACACACACACACACACACGCACGCATGCACGCACACGCACAGAAATGAGTTCAATGATGAAGCTTGGCACACCACACATCTGACACTGTGCAGACGATAAGGGGCTGGTTTGTGGAGGTTCACAGCCTTAATTGATCTAGGAGACGTTTAGAAGATCTCTTCCAGAAACAGACTGTCTTAATGAAATCACTATCTCCATTTACTATTACTTTGTCATGTGGATCTGTCAGATTAAGAAGTGTATCTGAAATGATTGTTGGGCCAATAGTCAGACCATGGACCTGTGTAAAATTTCTAGCATCTCTTGGTGAACATTTAGAATAAATATCAAACTCAAACTCACTAGACAAAATATGATGCCACTGACGTAAGGCACAGTGTTAATTTGAGATAATGAAGCCGATACTGACCCACTCTTCCTGTGTGGCAGAGCTTGTCTGCGAATCATCTGCGGTTCCTGGCATTTACACGCCGTGTGGTTAGCTACGCTGATCAGCATCGGCTCGGGCCCATACTTAAATGGCACCACACTCAGAAGCTGAAAGGAACAGATCCAACACCAATTATCTTACTAATAACCAATGGCAACAACATTATAATGCTTTTAACTATTAAAAAATACTTCCTAAAGGATTAACACCTGTAAAATGGCATACATAGATTAAACAAATAAGATCACTAAGATTAAAATGCCAAGCTGGTCATTACATATGATAGTTTTAGCAGTTTGAAAAATCCTTTCAGACAGTTGAACTATGCCTAAATATGCTAGTCACAAATTATTTGGTCCATTCACAGAGTATTAAGAGTATTAACAGAGCCCAGTATTATTAAGAATAAGAGTCTGTGAATTGAGTTATGGCCAGTTAAGTCTCGGCTAGACTTGGTGTTGAACTTTATAAATCTTTATACACAGTGGATATAAAAAAAATAAATAAATAAATAAAAAAAAAGTCTACACACTCCTGTTAAAATTGCAGGATTTTGTGATTAAACCAAGATAAATCATGTCCGATCTTTTTCTACCTTTAATGTAATATAGCAACCAAAATAATTCAAGTGAAAAACAAATAGACCCATTTTAGGGGAAAAAAGGAAAAAGACTTATAATAACCTGGTTGCACACCATTTTATAATGAGCAATGCGAATGTACTCAGAATTAACCAATCACATTCCGACTCATGTTCAAAAGTAATTATCATACTGTTGTCATCAATTAAATGATTTTCATTAACCCCAAATAAAGATCGCCTGTTTCTGTAGGACTTTCCAGACATCCTCTTGGTTTCATCCAACTGCTAAAGCCTTCACATGTAAAGAGCTTATAAAGCATGTACAGGATCTCACTGTCGAAAGGTATCAATGAGGAGAGTGGTACAAAATCATTTCCAAAACATTAAATGTACCATGGAACACTGAAGGCCATGTGGAGTTTATTATAGCACAAGTGGAAAAAATGGAGCTCCGCAGTAACATTACCAAGAACAGAACTTCCCTTCAGAATTGACAAGATATACAAGATGAAAACTTATCAGTGAGGCTGCTAAGAGTCCTATAGCAACATTAAAGGAGCTGCAGAAATATCTGGCAAGTACTGTTCACTTCCTGCATGCGACAACAGTCTCTTCTAATCTTCATTTCTGGGCTAGTGGGTAGGGTGGCTAGTCAGAAGGGGGAAAAAACATCAAAGTCCATTTAAATAACCCCAAAGCATGTGGCAAAATGTGTTCTGGTCTAATAGGACCAAGCTAGAAGCATGGTGGTGGCAGCATCATGCTATGAGGCTGCTGCTCTTAAGCTGGGAATGGGGCTTTAGTCAGAATAGAGGGAATCAAGGATAGCTCCAAATACCAATCTATTTCAGCACAAAAAACTTCAGGCCTCTGTTAGACAGCCAAAGATGGGGGGGAAAAAAAAAAATCAATTTTCCAGCACGATAATGACCCAAAGCACAAATCCAAGTCAACAAAGGAATGGCTTCAGAAAAAAAAAAAAAAAAAAAAAGATCAACATTTTGGAAAGGCCCAATCAGGGACCAGATCTAAATCCTATTCAAAACCTGTGGAATCACTTGGAAGAAGATGTGCACAGGAGACTTCCTAACAATTTGATAGCCCTGGAGCATTTCTGCAAGGAAGAGTGGAATAAATTTGCCAAATTAAGATTTGCATATAAAATCAAGTTAGGCAAAACTACTGAGTGTTGTACTACAAGCAGAAGGTGCTTTAACAAAGGATGCATTAAGGCAAGCGCTTTTCTTTTTTTCACTGAAACATTTTTATTTGTTTTCCAGTTTCATTTTGTTGGATGCCATGTCGCATTAAAGGTGGAAAAAAAAAGAAAAAGATTTGACATGATTTATCATGTTTCCTTTTGTTCAGATAAAAAAATCTTGCAATTTCCAACTGTAGACTTTTAAATATCCACTGTATATATATATATATATATATATACACACTGTTGATAATTGAGGTGGTGGTCACTTCAGCATAGCTTACTTGATTAGTGAACATAAGAACAGAGTAGATAAATAGGACATTTTCACATTAGTCGTCAATTGTAGACATTCATTTGCAAACAATATGCAAAGTTGTGAAATAAATACTCAAGTAGGTCTTTACCAGACGACCTACTTACTCTCGAGTAATTTTCTTGAAGACTATTTTACGTTTACTCAAATGAATGAATAACTGAGTATTGAACTCAAGTCTGTGTGTTTTGTACCCTTTCCATAACTGACTTAGGCTGCACCCTGTACAATGTACAATTGGTTAAAACAATGAAGAAAAAAAAAAAAAAAAAGAGTAAAAGTGTTGAGAGAAAGAGAGATCAGTACTATTTTATCAACATAGGTGGTGCTAGTGTTGCGGCACGTGACCCCCTCTTTGTTGCAGCAGCCACTACATCTGAACACGGAGACACACGGCGGCTTGAAGAACATGTCGTTGCTAGTGCCGAGCTCCTGAGCCACATCTACACACGTCTCCCGGGGCATGCACTGCGTTTTCTGCCACTCTTCATCAATGGCTAGAACAAAGCACAGTATACATTAATGATATGGATTCTTTGAACAAAGCTTCAATCTCTAGGGCACAGAGGGTTTTGTTTTCATATACTGTACAGTGGTTTCCAGTGTTAAACTGTAAACTTTTGAATATAGCCTTTTAAAAATAATTTTCCGAATATGTTGTTCAAATTAATATTACCCACTGTACAGGTACACTACATTATTTTAAATATAATAAAATACAGAGATGTTTCTTTTCCTTTCCTCTTGATGATTACTGGTTTCCTTTTTGCCATCCAGTGAAAGTCCAGCTTTATAAAGTGTTCAGACATTGCTGACTGGTGCTATTTTTATCATCACTTTGGGGTGTCCTAGATCTTGTTGACCTCACAATGCCATTTCTTTTCTATCATGTAGCTCAGTATGTACTGTATAAACAGCCTTATCTATAGTTTGGTTTGTATGGTGCTTCATCCATTTCTTAATAGCAGACAGGGTACACAAAGATGTTTACAAACCTAATCTTTGAGATATATATATATATATATATATATATATATATATATGAGAGAGAGACATACATATATATTACATATATTACAGTAATTATATATATATATATATATATATATAAAACGTATAATAATTTATTGTATTAATTGTTGATTCAATTCACCACTGCACTATTCACATACTTTTTTTTTTTTTTTTTTTAGTCCTTCAGTTAGTCTACTGAATCCCTTCCCAGTTCATAAACCATCCAAATGTTTTTTTCATTTCCTTTTAATTTGTAACGGGGTATACCACATGTAATTAGAGACAAATGTTTCGTTGTTCGAGCTTTGTTTATGTGTGTGGCCTCACGTTTGTGTGTGTGTGTGTGTGTGTGTGTGTGTGTGTGTATTTATATATCTATACTGCTACCTTTGAGTACCTCCAGGCTGTAAGAGTTGGCAGCAAAGCGTGTGAATCTGTGCGATCCCACTGAGGCAGAACGGAATTCTGGGAAGGAGGCCGAGTCAACATGTTTCAGCTTTAGACGACACCTCCACAGCTTCCAATCTGGGAAGTCAGTCAACATGAGCAGCTCATCCAGGCTAGTAGCTGACCTGATGTCTTTCTCCCACTTCTCCTGGTTTATGTCCTGCAGAAAGATGATTATAATAAAGCATTAACATGAATGAGGGGGCACAAAGACTGGGAACGTAAGGGAAAGACAAAAATGGCCTATTATGTTTTCAAAATTATTACCACCAAATGTTATAAGACCACACTCATTCTCACCACAAGAGAGCAGCAGAAGCAAGTGTAATTTCTTAACACTAGTTGGATGATCTTAAAAAAAAAAAAAAAAAAGAACTCCAGTTATGTTGCTTCATAACTTTTGGCAGCAGTCTTGAGAACAGAGTGAAAGTTCTTTTGGGATGCACAGATTTTATTTGATTTTTTTCCTCAACAAAAACAGCATGTTATGTGTGTTCAAAAAGAAGAGCGAGCACAATATCACTACCCATGTAGGTTTATTTATGAATACATAAATAAAAAATGATAGCCTTTATTGTGACCTTTGCAAATATGGTACAGTAACATATATAGTAAATATAGTTATATAATGACCTTACTGCAGGGATATGATGTCACATTGCATCTTTTTTATATATTTGAATAAAATAATAACAATATTATATCATATAAGCATGGATAGCCTAAAGATCAATGAGATTACTGTGGATGGTTTCACATAGAAACCGTAAAGATGGCTGTAGTTGTTCTTCCTCGGATAGCGTTAGGACTGCAATTGCTACGAACAGTTTTGCGCTCAAGTCTCCTTAACTGAAACGTTTATAACGTCAACAAAACAGACTAAAGTTAAAACTATAATGAATTCAGAAATGACTCTGATGTTCATATTCATAAGTTGCTCATCAGCTCATAAGTTCCTGTTTGCACAATTGTACTTTTTGACTATATAGTATACAGTTATAGAAAGGAAATTATGACCCAGATGAGGACGGGTTCCCTTTTGAGCCTGGTTCCTCTCAATGTTCTTCCTCATATAGTCTCAGGGCGTTATCAGGGAGTTTTGCCACAGTTGCCTCTGGCTTGCTCATTAGGAATACATTTATACATGTAAAATTTATATCGGAATTTACAGTGCTGTGAAAAAGTATTTGCCCCCATCCTGACAACTTCTGTTTTTGTGTATACCGTTTTTAAATGATAATGTTATTTATTGAAGCAAAAAAGTTATCCAATATTAACTGGGCCTGTGTGAAAATGTATTTGCCCCCATAGTTACTAATTCCCCAAATCTATGACACTGCATTGTTAATGGGGTTCAGCTGGACTAGACACAACCAGACCTGATTACTGCAAACCCTGTTCCATCACATCTACACTTAAATAGAACTTTTTCAACAGTATGAAGTTAAAAGTTCTTACCCCAGTAACACACGATGCTAAAGTTGAAAGAAATTCCAGAAATGGCAGGCGATTGAAGTACATCAGTCTGGGAAGGTTTACAAAGCTATTTCAAAATCTCTGGGACTCCAGAGAACTACAGTGAGCGCTGTTATCTCCAAATGGAAAAACTCGGCACAGTAGTGAACCTTCCCAGAAGTGTCCGACCTTCCAAAATTCCTCCAAGAGCACAGCGACGACTCATCCAGGAAGTCACAAAAGAGCCAAGAAAACCATCAAAGAACCTACAGGCCTCTCTTGCATCAATAAAGGTCACTGTTCATGACTCCACGATCAGAAAGACCCTGGGCAAAAATGGCTTCATAGAAGAGTGGCGAGGTGAAAACCACTGCTAACCCAGAAGAACATTAAGTCTAATCTGAATTTTGCCAAAACACACCTAGATGATCCTCAAACCTTTTCGGAGAATGTTCTGGGGATTGATGAGTCAAAAGTGGAACTGTTTGGAACACAGGAGTCCTGTTACGTCTGATGTAAACCAAACACAAAATTCCACAAAAAGAACATCATACCTACGGTCAAGCATGGTGGTGGAAGTGTGATGGTGTGGGGATGCTTTGCTGCTTCAGGGTCTGGGCAACTTGTAATAATTGAGGGAAACATGAATTCAGCTCTTTACCAGAAAATCCTAAAGGAGAATGTCCGGTCTTCAGTCTGTGAATTATGCAGCAGGACAATGATCCAAAGCGTAGGAGTAAGTTCTAGTCCTAGAAGTAAATGAAAGACTGATCTCCAGTTATCGGAAGCATTTGGTTGCAGTTATTCCTGCTAAAGCTGGCACAATCAGATTTTAAATTTAAGAGGGGCAATTAGTTTTTCACATGGGTGATAATTGTTAAATAACTTTTGCATGAATAAAAAATAAATACATAAAAATTGTATTGTGTGTTTACTTAGATTGCCTTTGTATTATGTTGTATTTCGCTTGAAGATCTAAAACTATTCAGTATGAGATATAAACAAAAACCAATAAAAAAAAAAAAAAACAAACAAACAAAAAAATCAGGACTGAAAAAAATAACTTTTTCACAGCACTGTATATATTTCTGTAAAGCTGCCTTGGGACAATTTCCATTGTTAAAAAGCGGTATACAAATAAAATCTAACTGAATTGAACCTAAATTGAATATTTTATGTGCAACGATAATCTTTATTTTCTTTCAGTGATGTTCAGATTGTGCCCAGTGTTCCTGGGAGTGGCTCAGGATCCACCACAGCTCTGGCCAGGATAAATGAGGGAGTAAGCATTCAGAAGCTAGACTAGCTACACCTGGTGAGTATAACCACAAAAGACTGGTTAAAAAAACAACAACAAAAAAAAAAAAACTGTAGCTCATTTTAAGAATGCTAATGCTACATGAGGGTACATGACACACAGATCAGCCATAACATTAACACCACTGACAGATGATGTAAATAACATTGATTATCTCATTACAATGGCACCTGTGTGATGGGATATATTAGCTAGAAAGTGAACAGTAAGCTCTTGAAGTCAATGTGTTGGAAGCAGGAAAAATGGGCAAGTGTAAGGATCTGAGCAACTCTGACAAGGGCCAAATTGGATGGGCCAAATTGGATGACTGGTTCAGAGCGTCTCCAAAACGGTAGGTCTTGTCGGGTGTTCCCGGTATGCAGTGGTTGACACGTACCATCTACCTAGACACTGTTGCAGACAAAGTGCACCCTTCATGGCAGTGGCCTTGTTCAGCAGGATAATGCGCCCTGCCACACTGTAAAGAATGTTCAGAAATGGTTTGAGGAACATTGTTGACTTGGCCTCCAAATTCCCCAAATCTCAGCATCTGTGCTGAAAAAACAAGTCCGATCCATGGAGGCCCCACCTCACAACTTACAGGACTTAAAGTTTCTCCTGCTAACATCTTGGTACCAGATACCACAGCACACCTTCAGAAGTTTTGTGAAGTCCATGCCTCCATGGGTCCGTGGGTCACCAATCAGTCATAATGTTATTACATGCTTCAGTATATACAGCCTCAGCACTTCCTGACTGGTCCTTTAAAAAACTGCAGCCGTTGTTACTTTCAGTTAAGGATTAAAACTTTTAGGCAGTCAACCTATAATGCACCAGGTACAAGCAGCAGATGTTTCTGCATTTACATACTTTATCATCAGTCACGAATTAGATTTGCTCAGAACAGTTGTGTCCCTCTTTTTCCTATACAAACCAGCATCTGGAACAAGACAAACACACAGATCATCCTTTGAGAGCAGCCCACCCAAAACAGCTGGGACAAGGATGCATGCTGGAATATGAATCCATTAGCTCAGTGTTTGGAACTCATTTCCCCTTGGACCTGTTTAGATGTGCAGGAAAAACTAATGGACTAATTCACTGACCAGCAGTTAGGAAATTAGCCAACAATTCAGTATGAATAGAGATTGCCTATGCTTTTGCACAATCCCAGATGACATCAACTGCTGACAAATGGAGATAACCAAGAGCTGGCAAACAACAAGTAGCAACACTTTTTAAGCTTGTGGAGTTCATTCCAATCAGACATTAATGATTTCCCAGCTTCAAATCAACTCGCCAACGTATTAGTGAAGGTTTGAGGAGCTTAAACAGACATGCTAAATCATTCTGAAATGGAATAAAGCATGTGGGAACAGCGCTGTGGCCAGCTGGGATCTTGAATATAAAAAATTTCCCAAAAAAGTATAATCGATAAAGGCTGATCACAGGCTCATGTTTAATCCAAGAAGCACAGCTTATAGTAAGGGGATAAGGGTGGAAGGGTGGGTGGGCTGACTGTAAAACATGGGGTCAGAAACACAGCAACCATATTGTCACTTTACAACACAACAAAATGTTAGAGAAACTCTTTCTAAAGAAGGAGCAGATAGCAAGGATAGAATTATAAAGGTCAACAACAAGAATAAACCTCAGCCTAAAGCCACACTATACTTCCAATTAAGTCTTAAAATGTGAGTGCCCCGGTGGCATGCCAGAAACAAAACCCAACACAATGACTGCCAAAGCCAAACCTCTTCGAGTGCCATCAGCTCTGTCCTAAATACCAGCGAGACCTCAGTTGAGTCGGTCACCACCACCACCACCACCACCACAACAAGCATGCCAAGCCCTCCCTCCATGATCAGTCAACACAATATCCTGCAAATTAAACAGCTTCAAAGCAAATAACAATACTGGCCTGGCTTTCAGTGTGTTTGCGACATGCTGGGTGGATCTGACTTGGACAAGAACAGCAAGCACAGAATCTTGTCATACATCTGTGAGATAGGAAAGTCACAAGTGAAGCAGCTGAGTTTTACAGGGATGGGAGGAATAGAAGAGAAAGAAATAGACAAAGAAAGATAAACTAAAGGAACAAACAGATTAAAAGTAAAAAAGAAAAGGGAGTTATCCCTATAATTAAAC
This sequence comes from Stegophilus panzeri, assembly GCA_024331685.1. Lineage (NCBI taxonomy): Eukaryota > Metazoa > Chordata > Actinopteri > Siluriformes > Trichomycteridae > Stegophilus > Stegophilus panzeri. Next base: position 17,768,401 of record JANDJT010000164.1, on the reverse strand, counting down.
TGGCTTGGAGACCTGGCATTATCACATGGGAGTATTTAAAATATTTCTGCTAGCACTCAAAGGCAAAAGCCTTTAGCTACCACTACAGTTTTTAACACACCTACATCATTTTCCTTTAGACTCCATTTCAGTACTTCATTAGGTCAAGATAACGATGCTAAATGATCATAGAAGCCCAAGTAAAGTAAACATCATTATAGACTTCAGGTATCAGAACTTGTCCAGAATACACTGCAATCTAAGGGATATTCCAGTGATCTGTTAACATACAGTTTGGACAAATCCAGATTTTTTCATTCCAGAAATCTATTTTATCTAGGTTTTATCAGTTTATCTAGGTCAGTTACTATGGCAACTTTGACTGTGAGGCTAACCTGTTTGGTGGTGGGTTTACCTGAACTATATTGAACTAGGTTTTAAGTCCCAGCGATTGGCTCAGCTTGCATTTCATAGCAGTCAGAAGATGTGTTCCCTTTAATAGAAGATTCAGTACATACTGACACATGTTTGACAGCTTTACATTGATTGAGGCCCAACAATCATTTATTAATTAATCATTCAGCACTAAACTTTTTTTTAATTGCGTGCCTGTAGACTCTAAAAGGTTGGGGTTTTTTTGTTTACAGTGCAGTGGTTGGAAGATACAAAATATGCTCTGTGGTTTCTTTTTCAGAAAAATACATTCCACATGATCACATGGTTGACAGTCAAATAAAAACTTGTGTAAAGTCGAAGGGCCGTGACTCAGGATTTTCAAATGTAAAGGGAGGACATCTGTGAATGGAAAATCTTTGCGCAGCAGCTAATAATGGTGTAGTAATAATAATAATAATAATAATAATAATAAAGTGATTTTAAGGTAACGGAGGCACCAAGCAAAAGTGGGCATCAGGATGAATCAGACAGGACCGATCCACATCTGCTCCAAGTAGACTCTCCACTGGTGTCCCACAAAGCTCCGTGCTTGGTTATCTCCTGTTCTCCCTCTATTCCTGTTCTCTTGGTGAGGTCATATCCGTGCATGGGCTTTCATACCATGGCTATGGTAAATGGTCTGCACTTACATAGTGCTTTTTTTACCCTTAGCGGTTCCAAAGTGCTTTACACTGTGTCTCATTCACCCATTCACACACCAATGGTAGCAGAGCTGCCATGCAAGGCGCTAGCTTGCCATCTTGCAACTTGGGGTTCAGTGTCTTGCCCAAGGACACTTTGGCATGTGGAGTCATGTGAGCCAGGAATCGAACCGCCAACTCTACGATTAGTGGACAACCCGCTCTACCACCTGATCCACACAGGCTATGCTGATGACATTCAACTCATCCTCTTCTTTCATCATTCAGACACTCACTTTCGCTGGGATCTCAGACATCTCATGGATAACAGCAATCAGAAACTAAATCTCAGCAAGACAGAGCTGTTATAATTCCCTGGATGGGAATTCCAGTCCAAGATTTTGTGATCTCCCTGGGCAACTCTCAGATCTCACCATTTGTCAATGCACACAAACTTGGGGTAATCCTGGGCAACCAACAGTCCTTCTCACCTTACAGAACGTAATAGAGTCACTCATGCAAGATTTTCCTTTACAATATCAGGAGTATCCAACCATTTCTATCCACAGAGACCACTCAGGTGCTTGTTCAGTCCATTCTCATTTTTAAAACTGGACTAATGATACTTGCTCCTGGTAGGTTTGTCCCTACACCCCATCCAACATCTGCAACTAATCCAGAATGCAGTTGTACAACTAGTTTTCAACCTCCCCAAGTGTTCCCCACACTGGTTCATTGTTATCGTCCCCCCACAGGCTTCCTGTAGCTTCTTTTAGATTTAAAACACTGATGCCCACCTTAAAGCACTTATCACACACCACATTGTGCACCATGCTCCCTCAGTGCATCTAGCACTGCTCAACTAGACCCACCATCTCTCAGGGTACAAGGAAAACATGCATCAAGACCTGTCTCTGCTCTGGCACCCAGGTGATGGAATGAAATTCCCCTGGCTGTCCGAACTGCTGAGTCACTGGCTGTGTTCAAACAAAGACTAAAGATGTACCACTTCACCAAGCTCTTAAATTAGCACTTTGTTTGTTTGTTTGCTTTTTTAATCCTTGTGTTATTTTTCATACTGTACTATCGTCCCCAGCAGAGTTTTTAGACTGATGGTACTCTTATTCCCTGGCCTAGTGAACTATAGACTACGAAGAACTTCTATCAGTTGGTCTGGATAAAGGCATTGGCTAAAATCTATAAATGTAAATGAGAGACATTCTGCCATATCTTACCATGAACCAGAGAATTTGGCCCAGGGAAGGGCAATATTAATGCTACAGCATTCCAGACTGTTGTGTTTGGGGATGGCCCACTTATAGTACGAGTGTTATGGTCAGGTGTCCACCTGCTTTTGACCATATAGTGTAGCTGAGGTCATTCACCTTTATGCACATATAAGTAGGGCCCATATACTATAATTACATTGCTAGCCTCAAGTTCTAATTCCATTGCTAGCCTCTTTTGATGATCTGGAGAACACACATTTTCTGTTCTTCAGATGGACTTTGTCTATCTAATCAATGACCGGCAACTAGAACGAGTTAAAACATGAAGTTCAAAAGGTCAGCAGTAACTCTTATCTCTGAAGCAGCCCACGGTCTCCTCCTCTTAATCCTGTAATGGAAATGCATATTTGTCAGTGTAGACTACTTACAGCCACTGGGCCATCAAGACAAAAATATTGTGGGAGGCTCTGAGAGGCAGTATGTCAATAAATGTGGAAGGATGGCAGTTAAATTTTGCCCAATTAGAAGATAAAGGTTTTCAATTGTTTTAAAAGCAGCCTAAACTCAGTTTACCCTAGGACTCTAATCATGACACAGCCTCAAAACAATTCAAGTCGAGAGTAACCCTGTAATAGGTTGAGAGTCGACGACATGCGGTCATCCAGCAGACAGTCTAAGCGGCTCATTTTAAGAGGTTTTAGACATACCTTTGTTCAAATGTGTTTGATACAGCAGACGTGTTTCCCATCAAGGCACCTACAGGAAAGCTTATAGATTAACCAGGAGTATATTCTTTTTCTTTGTCTTTAAATGTGAAACATGGTCACTGTGCTGAACTTGTATCTCTCATGTACAGACATTATCCACTCTATAATCCCCCTTATACTCTCCCAACCTTTTCAATATATCTTATAATAGAAATGGTTCTGTACATCGTAGACACACTGTCTGCACATGCACTGTCCCTTTGTTTGTGGAAAGGGATCATTTAATTCAGATTATTTGCTCTACAACAAGATCTTGATGGCCACAGAGTATTTTAAACTGGCCCAATTTGGTGTAAAAACCAGGACTGCTCTTCCACTGAAAATGTTCACAGAGCAAGCACAGAGCAGTGTGATTCCTGCCCAATTGGGCCTCTAATAGAGCTTGTTGCAATAATAACCCTATGGAGCTTAACAGGGCAATGAGTGTGCTGCCCCATGACTGTGAAACATTTGAAAGGCAAGCTAATCAGTGGCTCAATGGGACATCGGTCAAATCGAAACATTCTTTTTAAATCTTTGGGGTCTCTCAAAAGACATATGGGGTTGTGAATAAAGTAATTATGAAGATTAAAATGTGTTCAACAGCCAGTACAGACCGTGGGCCCTGCTCGCCCCTACAGATGAGCCACCAATGTTAGTCTGCAGATGTAGACCCCACTATGTAATGTTCTAGCTGTGATAAATGTTTTTGTTTATCTCCCACACCCATCATAAATCTGTTTTTCAGTGCTCCATTAATGACAGATTATTTTCACATTTACCACGGTTAGGGTCAACATATACTCTGTATTAATCTTGATCATGGAAATTCTAATCTGCTGCAGGTGTTGATGAGTAATATGAGGAATTTGTATGAATTCCAAGTGAAGAAGATATGGTTGGATTTCATCTGGTGTCTTCATTGTCTGAAATACCGTCCCTAACCATAACCTTACCATTTGTTGGATGATGTCAATCATCCATATTGTTCCAAATTTGCTAATGTCAGAGAGCTTCCCACAACCACTGGAACTAAGGTTCTATGACCGGCTCAGAGGAATATTACTAAAACATATAGTCTTTTATTTACTTTATGCCTCAACACCATTATTAGTATTAAACACTTAATTAGGCTATTTATATCCTTTACTATGCACACAAAATTATTAGAATCTACAGCAGATAAATGAGGGATTGGAAATACAGACTCAGAGCCTCTGCAGACCACATGTTGGTGAAATGAATGAAATCTCTCTATGCTCTGTCTGAGTAGCAGTGGATTAGACTGACAGATGTGACAGAGTAAAACGCATGCCCTGTTCACTACGATTAGGTTATTATTAAACAATCCTACAGGCACTCGGGGCCTGAAATGCATTAAATCCACTGCACGTATAAAGATACACTAGTGGATGGGAAATAAATGATCTTTGTAATTAAATCAACGTGTATGGCTAATGAATGATGGGTCAGAGCAAACTCTAAAGACTCTGAACTTCCAGTAAAATCCTGTAAGATCTTGTACAGTACCATGTTAGCTCATTTTCTATTACCCACAGAGGTACAGCACTGCAGGATAAGCAGAAATTGTGTTGCCTCTGTATTATATACTAACTAGCCAGAAGTTATCCCATCGATGTAAATAAGTGAAATAAAAAAATAAGTAAAAGGTCGACACTTTCACGGTGACATTGTAATGTATTACCACGCACTAGTAATGTTTATGTATACGTCACTTTTCAATTTGAGCTCAATACATATACATATCACTAATATACTCATTTTAAATCTATGAGAATTACTACTAATTATGAAATGTATATCTAACAAAAGATAAAAAGACCCCCAGCTATGATTTGGCCATGTTATGGGCCAGTATTAGTGTACACATGAATGAAGTAAGGCGCTATGGTAGTAGCTGTCTGGAGGCAAGAGTATGAATTACAAACATTACTCACTCTGATTGAAGCCAGGACATCCGTCGCTAACAGCAGTAGTCTGACATACGCAAGCAGCAGCACATGAAACCAAATGGAAAGCAGAGTCCACATGTTGTACGTCTCCTGGTCTCTGGGGTACAATCTACAGACGGCTTACTATGAAGAGCCAGTCCTCTTACACATAAAGGAAACACGGAATGATCCTTGAGGAGTTTTCCAAGACCGCACACACACACACACACACACACACATACACACACACACTCTCTCTCAGACTCAAGGTCACGCTTACTCGGTTTTACAAATACACACAGACAAGTCAGATGGAGGAGAGTTGTCACAGAGAGGGCAGACACCTCAAGAGCCAAATGGAGTTTCCTCTCTTAAAAAAGCTGAAGTAAAAAAAAAACAAGCCACGCACATCTGGGAGTGTTTTGAATCATCCTCTGTCGGAGGAGAAATCCCTTCCTTTCCTCTTTTGCTTCAGTGATTCAACAGGAATGCAGCCTGGATATGGCATGGGTGTTTGGAAATGGCACCTCCGTCCTTCTACGCAGATCACTGTTGCACAGTGAGGAAACGCTCATGCGTGTGTGCAGGAGATGGAACGGTCCAGTTTGGAGTTCAGATCTTCCAGCCACGTGCACGCCGGTGGCAGACAGGCAGGCTGGCATATCCGCCCCGTCCCATTCAAGCTGCTGCTGCGCAAAGCTCCTCATTCGCTCCTCATGCACACACACAGCAACATGTGGTTTTAAATGTGAACCAGACCACCACGCAGGCTGAGCAGAGAGAGGGAGGGGATGGGGTGATGGGGTGGAAGAGAGAAGAGAGGCTGGAGTCTGTATCCCATCCTAAACACAGCAGTGCTACGCAATAAGAGGCAGGGCGAGGCTGACTCACTTCTTCACATGCCGTACGTGCATGTGTGTATGTTTACAAAGTCATTCTACGGCAGTCCTGAAAAGGAGTTTGAAATACGAGACGACGATTGGAGGTGGTTTCAGTACTCTTTAATGGTTTGTAAGTGGAGCTGTTTGTGTCTGTGCAACTCTAAACACGTCAATAGAAGCTATAATCTATGATCTTATAATTAAATAAATGACAGGATTGCAAGCAGCAAACAGAATTGGTGGTCTTCAGATCACCATAGTAAATAAAAGCAGCTCATCCCTTAGATTATATTTGAAGATAATAAAAGTGCTTTTCCAGTAGCATATAAAAATTCCATACATTTCTTCAGACGAACATTTACATTGTCCCACGTATTTTTGATTGCCAGTGTTTTGCTCTTTCAAATCCATTTGTGCATGTTCTGTAGTCTGTGATGGTTTGCTCGATCTCCTCCTCGGAGTTCATAACAAATGGGCCTAGAATAGTGGAGAGACACAGATACAGGACATGACACATCTGTCTGTTAACAGGGCCAACTTTTCCTCAACATCATCACACTGGATTTGAAATATAACAATGACTAAGGAAAAGCAGAATTAACTTAATGGCATTTATATTTCTACTTGTTGAACCACACAGGAATAAAAGTGGGGGTTTTTTTGTTTTGTTTTTTCTTACAGTTCCTTCAGTTTGTGGGCTACAATTATTTGGACAAAACATTTAGTCTTAAACTCGGCATGTTCATGTACTTAGCTGTTAATCTTTTTGTGACTGCATAAAATCTGTGATACTCATTGATACTCTGTCAGGTAAGTAATGATGCCATTTTTAACTCCTGATCAACATAGGGGCGGTCGGATTAGGAATTGATCCATTATCGCCGTCAATAATAGATGCTCAAGCTATTACACACCTTCCACTTTTTTCACAGATTTATTCAAGTTATTTCGTAACCCCTCTGTAGAGGCCTTGGTACTTTAGTCATCTATGACTCCATTCTGTAATAAGTGAAAACATAAGTTTTGTGGCCTTTTTCTATTGCTTAGTTGTGCAGTGTGTGTGTGTGTGTGTGTGTGTGTGCGCGCGTGTGTTGTTTGTGTGACTGAGAGAGCTACCGGAAAGCCGGAGTCGAATTCCTCGTGAGTTCTTATCACTTTTTTCCCCCTAACAGTTCATTTATCTTTTCATGGGCTCTCCCGGACATAAACTACCAATGCAATGGGAAACACTGTAATTAGCTTTATGATTTAGCTAATAAAGAACTAAAATGCCTACATGGTTCACTTTCTATAGATATAAATACATCGTGTGTTTTAACCTCATCATCAAACCCAAGATCCTGGACTGCAAAGCCAACAGACATGGTGTTTTTCTAATGAACTGGTTCTATTTTGTGACAAATCCATGGCATGTACACTAATGGTTTCTTGTTACTTGAACTGCAATGACTGTACCATGCTGCACCACTGGTTCCTTGATCGGTTCTCCAGCAATCAGCACAAAGTGTGCCACCTCAACTGCCTGGCAACAACACAAAGCAGGTCAGGTGTCAAATTTTATTCCATCATTTGTAAAACAACGTGAACTAAAGAAACTAAAGAAAATACTATTGCATTCGTACCTTATTTTCCACTTGGATACAGTCACCATCCTCAAAAACCACAGTGTGGTGAGGTTCGACTTCCTTCTGAGCTTCTTCTGGCCCTAATGAATGGAAGTATAATACTGAAACCATGCACTTAAACAAATGATTCAGTATTACATAACATAACTGGCACCGATGACCAACAACTGCTTCAGAAACGGGTCTTCCGCAAAAACGCTGTGAATTGGAAGAACGTGTGGGCAGGAAAAGTATTTTCAGAGTGCCCTGCCCTCGCTTTGATTCATGCCTTTGCTCATTCTTTAGATGCTGAATGATTATGATGTCTTTATCAAACACAGCTGCTCAACTTGTTTGCGCTGAATGGTAATTTGCTGATTTCTTGAAACAACTTCAATGTCGAAGCAGCTTTCATTTTTCCCCGTTCCAAATCATCTGCTAACAATTATGTCAAATACACAGTCAACAATGTATACTCAAAGGACCTTTTATGTCAGCTGCAGATAACCTATGAGATTTGCTCATAATTAGTTAAAACACTTGAAATGGAAAAAACTACATCAATATTTGTTATCAGATAACGTTTAACTGGAAACCTTCCCGCGTTTGTCAAAGATCCAAGCAGAACGTTTCTTATCCAAGACTGAAATTCTTTCTTTTTTTCTTTTCTTTTTTTAAATTGGAGCTGATAGAAGAAGTTTAAACATGTTCTCCCTGTACTCCAAACAGAGCTCAGAAAACATGCAAAGCCAGATTAATCTCACTGAAAAACACTTCCCTTTGGGGCTAAAGCAGAGGTTTTACACTTTTCATACCTGTTTATTATGGATTTCAGCTGGTTCCTGTAAACCAGCTCTTGACAAGGAGATAATTATAACATCATAGTCTACATTGTTGTCAAAGTAATACTCGATACAGAACTGAGTTACATTAAGTTCTAATGCAAAGACGTTGAACAGAAACAAATTTAAAAGAAACTAATAAACGTACGTTCATTACGCAATATACAGACATGATACAAATGCTGGACTGCGTTCAAGAGGCGCGTTGTTTTCACAAAAGTCTCCACAAACACACCAGGTTGGAAAATTCATCGACTAATGACCGTGTAGAAAATCCGCCTGCAAGCTGGAAATCATCAAATCCGACTCAATAAATCAACACTTCAAACAGTGCTATAGTAACTGTTCCTCAGGCCAGGGGTGTGCGCTGTTGGCGTTGGAGTGAGATCACAGAGGGAACCTCATGGGTTCGTGTCGTGTCCAAGGCTGGGAGAGAAAGTGGAAATCAAGATTTACTCAGACTTGCAAGGAAGACAAGAAGACCATGATACCGGAATTGTGAGGGGGAGAAAAAAAAAAAAGAAGCACAGACTCTATATTACGGATTTTACACAAAAGCTTTCTTGTGTCTGCACGCAAATGGAAATGTTGAAAGAAGTTAGTACTTACCAGTATGCACAATTCCTGAGAGTGTGTAGATAAAAGCGGTCCAACCTAGTCAGCAGAACAGAATACGCTCTCAATAGATTTCCTACGTGTTTGGATTATATTAATAATAATAAAAAAAGGCACTCTATGGGGTCATGAGTGTGAATAATGCATTAACATGCCTGCAGCTCACTGATAAATAACAGAAAGTCTTCTGAGGTCATTCTCTGAGGATACGTATGCATGGGAGTGGGCCATTTATTTGCCACAAACAGGCTCGTAACTATTATGACTCAACAATTATTGTCTCATTAATGCGCAGTAGAATCCTTGCAGAGCACTCTGGTGCTTTATATTATATTCTTCAGGTAATATAAAGAGCTTCAGGTAAGGTTCACATCAAATATCAGAATGGGGGAAAAGTGTGATCTCTGTAACTTTTAAGCGTGGCTCTTAATCACTCTTTACATCCGTGGTGAACAGAAAAGCATTTCAGCACGCACAAAACATCGAATCTCGTGGTACATGGGCTACAACAGGAGAAGACCACATCAGGTTCTACTCCTCAAGCTTTGATGTGTTGTGTGTTCTAAGATGCTTTCATAGCTGTAAAGAGTGCTTATTTGAGTTACTGTATCCATCCTGGCAGCTCAAACTAGTCTGGTCGTTCTCATCTGATCTCTCTCAACAACAAGGCGTTTCCACACATAGAACTGTTGCCCACTCAATGTTCTCGGTTCTTTCACCATTCTGTGGAAACTGTAGAGACTGCTGTTGTGTGAAAATCTCAGGAGATCAGGAGTTTTCAAGACTCAAACTCAAACTCATTAACTGAAGCTCTTGACCTGTATCTGCATGATGCCACTTGAGATCAACTCCAGAATTATTGGCACCATTCATAAAGATGGGCAAAAAAAGTTTTCAAAAGATGTTTTTTTTTTTTTTTGTGGTTAATTTGTTTCATCTCATGCTGAAAATATGACAGAAATCTAACATGTAATTTAAGCACATTTATTCTATGAACGTAAAAATGTTTATGTATTTAAACAAAACCACCTGTCACAGTTACTGACAGCTCTGCATTTAGGACTTGGCGCAACCACCCTTTTCCAACTAATGGTGTCATTGCCCTCTAATATACAAGATTATTTTTGCAACAGTTTTCATTTACAGGACATTATGATTCTTACAGTCAGGGATCTGTGCATGAATCATTTCCCAGACTGTAGCGAACGCTCCCTTTAGAATGACCTTAATGACGGAGCTTACATTCATAGCGTGAGTACTCTGGACATTCCAGAGAAAAAAAGCGAAACCACAACAAAAGGCAACCATTCATTTCCCTACAGCTGTTTTTGTCTAAATGTAGACGCTGTCGTGCAGAACACTAGTTTTTGGTAGAAAAAAGGCCATCCAGAGGTATCTGATCGTCAGTAAGCATGCTCGTCTGACTCAAATACTCGGAAACACTCATAATCATCACTGTGAACCGCAGTAAGAACCAAACTGACGTCTTTGGAAACATTGTTCTGACAGTGCTCACGATATGGGATAGATGTTTGTGTTGACTAGTCAAAGTGAAAGTTTAAGTGTACGGGGCATGTTTTGCGGTAAGGGTTTAAGGAGGAGAGTAACCATTTCGAGAGCTTCCTCGTGTCTACATTTTCATCGCGTACGACAAACATCTGTGAACAGAGAACAACTGGCAGCACTTTAGACGTGATCTATAGTTACTGCCAGTGCTTGATGGGTATATTAGGTGAAACAGCACAGTTTTTGTTGTAACTTTTTCCACTGAATTCAATCGGTACAGACACTTATTCTTACCCAAGGGTATTGGCTGCACATGTTTTGCACCCTCACTGAGTCGGAAGTCAAGATAAACCGTTGGAGTTCTGGTGTAGATTTTTGACTAAAAAAAAAAAAAAAAAAAAAAAAGAGAGAGAGAGAGAGAGAGAAAAATAAAGGAGAACAATAAGATTATTAATAAATTAATAAAGTTGCAATATATTATAATTCTAAATAAACCAACTTCCAGGATCCTGGATGTACAGAACACACTGTTTTATCACTCTAACTATATGACTGAATATCTGACTTTTCAGAATCATTTTTTAGAAGTAGTAGTATGCAAACTGCTAAACTTCTCGGATTAAAACAAGACAAGCGAGAACTTGTTTTTTATTACATGATTCAACTGCAACAGAAAACTTTTCTTCATATTTCGATTCTGGTGGCAGTATATACTGTTTTTACTGTTGTTGTTTTTTTATATATATATATATAACATTTGTCTAGCATTGTTTTTGGGAGCTTCAAAATGATTTATGGACATATATTCCAGTCTGGACCAAATATACTGCAATATGTTCCTAATTAGGTTTAATCTTGTTTTAGTTTCCTAGTTATTTTAATTAAATAATCACTTTTGTCACATACATTGTTATAGACATTTTTCAGTTTTTTTTTTTTTGTCTGTCACCAGTACTATCATGTTCTTCTACTACTACTACTACTACTACTAATAATAATAATAATAATAATAATAATAATAATATAGCAGTACCTTATTTACAATGCCCTAGAAATACTTTTCATCTTCTCCCAGACTGAACATTTTAAACAATGTCATATTTCTCAGCAGATGTGATAACAGAGTATAAGACTAACAGCGAGCGTCTGGTTTCAGGCAACACTTGGCTGCTTGACTGACCTAATTTAGCTTGAGTCCTGGGTCACTTCCACTCGTTTCTGCCCTGGAGGACCCAGACGCAGCCACAATTCACGTTTACAACATTAAAACCCTACTTCCACCCCCCTAAAGTCTGTTCCCAATTTCCTGCTTTTGTCTGATAAAAAGTGGGGGTGGGGGGAGTGTTTCCAAATCCAAATAAGGTCTAGTAAATTTATATAGTATAAACTGACTAGTCACATGATTCAAGGGCCGCTGTGGATGTTTGATCCTCACCTTCTCCCCGAGGGCTTCTCCCGAAATGACGGCCACAGTCACACCATCTTTGCTAGGCTTGGGAACCTGACTGTTCTTCAGTTCCTGGTACTGAGGTTCCACCATTTTATCTGCTTTTCGCAGGTTCACCCAAAGCTGAAGGCCCCGCATAGGCTCATCTGATAGAGGCATCTCTGCATGAACCACACCTCGTCCTGCAGTCATCCACTGCCGCAACACACACACACACACACACACACACACACACACACACACGAACCAACTTGAGAAATTGTTTTTCTTTCTGGCTCATTCCTGAACTGGTTTAAGATTAAATCTGTTTAATTTAGGTTGACCAGGTCTGAAAAAAAACCAAGACGCACAAAAAACCCACAAAGCTCTGTACTGTGACCAATTCTAATCCTCTAATCCTACAGTCAAGCTTCATACTGGGTGATATTTGTCTGATGATCTCACCCAGTTCAACTGTCTGGGTGAGGGGGGTGAAAATGAATGAAAAAATAAAACCCAAAAAGAAAACGGTGGTTGATTCAGTTAATTTAGTGTCACATAATAAGCCTATAACCTGAAGCACACCTCAGCCAATATAACACAGCAAAGTGCTATTACTCTTATAGTTATCTCCAATAAAAAGCTGCTTGCTCTGACCTTTTGGTCCAAAAAAAGCAGCAAATGACAGCGAATGTAATCTTTAGGTTAAACGACGTGCAGGTCTTGCTTCGTTGTCAAATGAAACATTTTTACAAACACAGCTTAATGCGCCCTTTGGGTTCTGCCTCTCTTATTCTGTGTTTCACTACGGTAATTTTCCATCCATGCTCTCAGACCTAGAGCATAACTCTGTGGTTTGAGTTATGGAGTGAAACACTGTCAGCAGCTTTCATAACTCTCTGGTCGTGTGGGTGGCCGAGTGCTGCTAAGGTGCTGAATAAGTACATTGGGGGGGTAAGCGACAGATATATCACAAGCCTATTTTCTCACTGACACCTGAGACAGAAACACAGCTTTAACAATACTGGGATTAGAGGAAATGCCCCACAGGTCTGATCAACATAGTGCAGAAATGAGAATCTTTTATTAATATATGGTTCATCAGTTTAAACTGACACCTGCCCGACAAGCACGATTAAACTGTTTTAGATTCTCAATACGCTATTACGTCTCAATACAGAGGACTGTTTTTCAAAGGATTTACTCCTGTTAATCAAAGCCAAAAATCATCCACTGATGACTCTGTGTCGATCTTAATCAGGCCTCGTTGTGTGGTCTACCTGCAAATCTCCAGCCTCCAGTTTTCCACAATGTCCACAAAAATCCTCGTGAGCCGAAGCACCACTTAGAAGGTACGTTACCTGTGGAGAAAACAAACACGGGTTTTTATAATAGCACATATACAGTGGGGGAAATAAGTATTGAACGTGTCAACATTTTTTTCAGTAAATATATTTCCAGTGAGGCTATTCACA
>JANDJT010000164.1:17743176-17754902 GCA_024331685.1 Stegophilus panzeri | reverse complement strand
GCAAAGGAAACTCTCAATTGGTTTCAGAGAAAATAAATCAAGGTGTTAGAATGGCCCAGTCAATCACCTGACTCGAATCCAACTGAACAAGATTTAAAGACAAGATGTTTAGAAGAACGGGCCAAAATCACTCCTGAGTACTGCGGCCCATTAATTTCTTCATACAGGAACTGTCTTGAAGCCGTCATTACAAACAAAGGCTTCACCACTAAGTATTAAATACATTTCAGTTAGTGTGTTCAATACTTTTTTCCCGTGTCATTCTACTTTATTACACATAACTTCATTTATGGACTTTAATGTTGTGAATTCTTTATATTTCCGGATTTCTTGAGTTAATTCTGATGTCTAGCGAAAATTTCATATGAATAGCCTCATTGGAAATATATTTACTTAAAAAAATGTTGACACGTCCAATACTTATTTCCCCAACTGTGTATACGGGATAATATCATGATGCTGTTCCATAAACTAACACGGACTCTCAATTCCTCATAACAAGGGAACTCATTTTCAATTGCTGAGAAAAATACAGCTTGTAAAGAAAAAAGACTTGTGTAATAAACACTGGATCTTGGGGGGAAAATTTTATTTAATTTCTCGCTCACTGGGGAACGAGCCAAGTCTTCTTTTTTTTTTACTGGAACAGACCAAAGGGGGGGGGGAAGCTTTAAATTAAAAAACTTTAAAAGATTTAACTTAAAACAAACAACATAGAACAAAGATCAACATCTTTTCCCCCGGACGCCTGCTGACCTCAAGGAGCAGCCTTGAGTTACACAGCTGTGAGTTAATCGTCATGCGTCTGTTCATGAGAAAACGCACCTGTTCCACTGAGGCATCATGGGAATGTTACCATAGCACTGGCTTAATGAGTCTCAAACCCTTATACTTTTCCTCCAAGGGAACCCTCAAAGGTTTTAGGTAGAACCCTACAGGAGATTTGGCTCCAGATAACTCCCCTTCACAAAGGTAAGAACTACACTGATCAGCCATAACATTAAAACCACTGACATGTGACGTGAAGAACGTTGATTATCTCGTTACACTGGCACCTGTTGAGGGGTGGGATATATTTATTAGGCAGCTAGTAAACAATCAGTTCTCAAAGTCGACGTGTTGGAAGCAGGAAAAATTGGCAAGCGTAAGAATCTGAGCGACTTTGACAAGGGCCAGATAGTGATGGCTAGATGACTGGGTCAGAGCGTCTTCAAAACGGCAGGTCTTGTTGGGTGTACCCAGTATGCAGTGGTTAGAACCGACCAAAAGTGGTCCAAGGAAGGACAACAGGTGAATCAGTGACAGGGTCTTATTTTCACTTGCAAGTTGGAACCAACTGGCGCCAAAACAGTTGAGAGCAACGCACAAAGCGGCCAGACCCTTCTGTACACTTCAAATCGAACTTTTATTTCTCCCCCAGAACAAAAGCATTCACAAGAATCCTGCCGAGACACGTTGTACTTCGGATCACAAATCACGTTGGAGCATCAAAACTTCTATTTCTGCGCCTCTCCAGGCCAGTGCGCCTTGGACCACCTGAGCCAGCCAACACACCTCCCCGCCACGTGCCCGAGCAAGATCAACTCAAAATGAGATTGAGCATCTGGGTATAATTAACTATAGGAAACATAGTTCGTTTTCTATTTTTAGTAAAGTGATTTGTTATTTAGTAACCTGAGGCTGACCTGATTGTACGCCGTTTCTTATGATATATATACTGTATATCCCGTTAGGCCTATACAAAGTGCTGCTTTGATCTTTGTTTCTCTTTCTCTCCTCACGTCTCCACAAACTCCTTTGGCTGCGCCGGTTTCCTGTTTGATCTCTGAATTAAGCTTGGTGTTTCGGGTTCTGAGCCAAAAACGTTCGTCCCTGAACTGTAGAGACCCTGTATTGATTTGGTGGATAACAGAGTAACATCACATTGCTCTTATTCCAACTTTGAAAACTTTCCACTCCTTTGAAAACTGGGATCAATTCATTGGAGCTAGATCTCCTTATAAATCCATAACTGTTATTTAAAAGTCCACTTCCAACACGCACGAGGTGTGGAAACCTTCCATTTCAAATTTCCCAGTGTTTGATTCACTCCTCTTTTAGGCGTGGGCGTGACAGCATCACGCTCCCTTTTTTCTCAAGCGAAGCGTGAGCATGCCCTTTATTCGTGTGTGTGTGTGTGTGTGTGTGTGTGGTCGCATATCAACAGGTTTCTTACTCATGTCTTTTCAGAGATTTTTTCCCTTGCCACCATCGCCTCTGGCTTGCTCATTAGGGATAAACCTAAATATCTGTAAGTTATATCAGTACCTGAGATCTGTAAAGCTGCTTTGTGGGTATTACACTTGTTAAAGCACTATATATATATATATTATATGAGTGCTCGTTGTTACTGCAGCACTTCAGAGTAACATATTGAGCTGACATTCAGTAAAGCTTTTGCTATTCATTCTTATATAAGTGTATAAGCTTTCTTTATACAACTGTTAAATTAATATAAATGCATGCTGCTCTACAGTCTGATCCACGTCAGATGTTGCTCCTTATTCCTGTTTGGTCTCACTGCTGCTTTACATGAAAAAGCAGAAAACAGTAGTGTCTCCTGTATCGTAGCAGCAACGACTCAAAAATGATAAATGATACAGCTAAACCATAGATGTTGGCACCTGCCATATTCTATGATGATCACAGTACAAGCCACAAGCTCAGATAAGCAGCAGAACCTGCTAGAATGTGGAACACTTGAACAGATGGAAAAATGTGCTTGTCGCTCAGTCTCACCGGAAACCAAGATGAACCAGACATAAAACACGGTATGCAGAAAAATGATCTCTGTGTAGCGCAGCCAAACATAGAGGTGATGAACTGAAATACAAAAAACACCCCCATTCTCTCCTGGCTTCCTGAAGCTGCTACATCTGATGTAAAACACAGATGCTCGCCTTCGAATCCAGGCTCACCATCCCTCACGGTACACAAAGAAGATATGCTTCAAGACTCTTCTCTGTCCTGGCACCCAGGTCATTTAATGAACTCCCCCTGGCTGTCTGGACAGCTGAGATCTACCGATTCACCAAGCACTTGAACGGCCACTTAGGTCATCCATTTTTAAAAACCCAGAGACTACAATGCACTTCGGTAAACCGCTCTGAATAAGCGCACGTGCTAAACGCGGTGAATGTAAATGAAAAAAGTAAATAATTTTTTTTTTAATGTATTGCTGGTGCAACGTAAAGCACAGTAGAGCATGCAAGGGATAAAAACTGACTCAAGACTGGAGAATACCATATACTGCTCAGCAACATTCAAAAGTAGTGATTGTATTATCACAAAAGAGAACACACTCTCAGGTAGAATGGAAATAACAAGAGGTTATAAAAAGCTTTGGTGACTTGGACACCTGTAAGGCGAGAAAAGAAAAATGGAATGATTGGTCTGTGGACACTGTGTTACACGTCATACGCATGTGACTTCAGTGGTTACACACTGCCCCTAGTGGTTAACATGAGTAAAATCATTTGTCCAAGTAGTATGCCCAAAAATTTTGGTTGGTGATGGCGAGGTGCTTAAATACCAAAAAAAAACATGGTCAGAATTATAATTTGGCTTGAAATGCTTTGATCTAGCAGGAAACAAAACCAGAGTAGGCAAAACAGATTTGAAGTTAAATACCAGAAGCATATTTGATGATGAACCATTAGCCTTTGAGCTACTGACTGTAGTATTGGCTGATGGGAGTGGTTGGGGTAGATAAAATACATGTATACACTACATACAGCCATAAGATTATAACCACTGACAGGTGAAGTGAATAACATTGATCATCGCGTTACAATGGCAACCTGCATTGGGGGGGGTAGTAGATATTAGCCAGCAAGTGAACAGGTTCTGAGAGACTTTGACAAGGGCCAAATTGTGATGGTTGGATGACTGGGTCAGATCATCTCCAACACGGTAGGTCTTGTGGGGTGTTAGTGGTTAGTACCTACCAACAGTGGCCAGGGAAGGACAAGTGGTGAACCGGCGACAGGGTCATGGGCGCCCAAGGCTCATTGATGTGCGTGGAGAGCGAAGGCTTTCCCGTCTGGTCCGATCCCACAGAAGAGTTACTGTAGCAAAGATTGCTGAATAAGTTAATGCTAGCCCATGCTGACCCCTATCCACTGTCAAAAGCACACATGAGCATCAGAACTGGACCATGGAGCAAGAAGAAGGCCTGGTCTGATGAATCACGTTTTATTTTACATCACGTGGATGGCCGGGTGTGTGTACGTCGCTTACATGGGGAAGAGATGGCACCAGGATGCACTACAGGAACAAGGCAAGCCAGCAGAGGCAGTGTGATGCTCTGGACAATGTTCTGCTGGGAAACCTTGGGTCCTGGCATTCATGTGGATGTTACTTTGACACGTAAAACCTCTTCTGGTTGTGGGACCACACAACCACAAGCCATTTGAGGTTTTTTTTTTGGTTTTTTTTAAGTGACAGGTGTTCGCTTGTGGGTCATTTAAGAGGAGTCGGAGTTCATTTGTTGTGTTCACATATGCACAAAAAAAATCCTGAGTCATGGATCTGAAACTACTTGGAGCACCAAGTGTGAAACACCTTAAGTGTACTTTTAATAAAACAGTTGTACAATAGCGCTCTCTAGTGGTGAAACAAGGGCACACAGGCTGCATCAGTGCTGAGTCACAGTGAGAAAGCTAAAGACATTCATCAAATCAAACTCTTGACCTCTTGGCTATTCTCAACAAATGCTCATTTATTATTTATTTATTGTTTAAACAAGAAACATTGATTCATTTTAAAACTAATATATTGACATTTATCCAGGCCTTTTAAATAATATCATTTTAATAATAACTACTGCAATAATGTGATATGTATACAGTATACGTGTTGTATTGTATTGTCTGATATTTATTAGACTTACAGGCTTTGGATAGATGTCTCTTTAATGACTGAAACATCACTGAATTGTTTTTTGGGTTTTTTTTTTTTAATAAACTTAAGCTACACTGATTATTCGGCTTTATGATGGACCTCCAGCTTCTCTGAGAAATACACAATGGTTTTTTATAGATGTAAAGCTATAAAATCGAAAGTAAGTTATCAATGAACAGAAGACGAGTGTTACCGTCTCAAATCCACGGTGAGGATGATCAGGAAACCCTGCAGGCTTCCTCACACAGAACTCATCCAGCATCAGAAACGGATCCAGGTTTTTTAGCTGCGAAGAGCCCAAACAAATCATTTCAGTCTTACACACTAAATACATCACCGTGCTTTAACGATGAAGTAAAATAAACCTACTTCTTTTCGCCCGATGCTCCTCTGAACTCTTGCTCCGACTCCCTCAGACTGCTCCTTGCTTAAAACCACTTTACTCACTTTCCTTGGCTTCATCATGTTTAATCTGCTTTCTTACAAACTTCAGCACTTGACGCAAGGCTACAACGTCTGTGTTATGTTGTGCTAATCAACTAATACAGTGATGTTTTGGTGCTCCACCGGTGGAACGAGTCGATTATGTCTGGGACTCGATTCTTCCGGGTCCCAGATATTGTTGAATGAGATTCGACTCTTAAGACTCGATTCTTCCGGGTCCCAGATATTGTGGAATGAGATTCGACTCTTAAGACTCGATTCTTCCGGGTCCCAGATATTGTGGAATGAGATTCGACTCTTAAGACTCGATTCCACACCGTGATACTGATTCTGTTCAAGTTCGCGGCGCGCGCAGACAAACTCGACGAGGTCTTTCTGGGAAACCTCTCACTCTGTATGAAAACAAGAAGACATTTTCGTTGGTAAACTGTATAAATTACACAACTGCTTACAATAAAACAACGTCAGTAGTCCTAAGGCATCTTAAGGCTATATAACTGAAGGAGCTATGGTAATAGCCAGCGTTAGCGCTACATAACTCTTCAAATGACTGTCCTAACTAAAATGGCAGCAATAGCAATTTTTTTTTTCTGTCTGTGTTTTGTTTTGAATCGAACACAATCTCTGGAATCGACTTTATTAGTTCCGGAAATCAGAATCAAAGTCGAGCCCAAAATTTCTTGTATCGAGCAGCTATGTTGTTTACATTCTGTAGGGGCGTGAATTGCTTTTGCGCATGCGCACACCGGATAGGCTGCCGAGTGAGTCACGTGGATGCAAGTATGTATCGTTGCAGCCTGAAGACCTCCAAGTGGGAGGTACTTACGCCGCACGTAGGCGGGATTTCATAAATGGGCGTGATTTAGGCGGAAATGCAGAAATGACGGATAGTTTGCGGAAGTCCCCAATCACTCCGAGGTGCGCGGTGACGAATGATGACAGGAAGTAGCGACACTAGTGAAAAACATTGATTTAAAACTAAATATCAACATTTTTTCTTGTAGTTTTAATTTAATTTCTTACAGCTTTGTCGTTTTTGTATGCATGTCCAATGCCATTTTATTTTGATTGAAGACTGAAGTTGTCTAATGTATAATAATTGTCTAATATTAAATATTCATTTTAAAATTCAACAGTATCGAGATGGAAACAAACTTAAAGCGAGATATAACTGCACTCAATGAGATGAATGGTGTAACAACATTATAACCTAGTGCTCAATGATTTTGTTTTTAGGTGAACTATTCCTTCACAACAAAATCTACTACAAAATATGTGCAAGTTACTCAGAAAAAAATAATAAAAATGTGCATATATTTACAGTCCATAGTGATAAATGGTGCCATGCATTTTCTCTGCACAGTACATTTACATGGACAACAATAATCTGATATTAACCTAAGAAACTAGCATGTAAACAGTGATTATTGATGACCTTAATCCGGATAAAGTCATACTTGAAGTAAACACAAACCGAATTAAGACGTGGAGTATTTTACTCGCGTTATCGAAGAGCATTATAGAGATGTACACACCTTTATCACACTATTAACGTCGTGTGGGAGATTTCGCCACATTTTGCGACAGGACACGTACACACGGCAGTTTACACACCTCCGTTTATACCCATCTCCGTGTATAGGTTATTGCTTACAGGGACATATTACAATTCTGTTCCTGCAGAAGTTTGCTTCAGAAAGCAGCATTTGTGAGTCGTAAGCCTGATAAAGTAGATTGAGATTCAACAAAATCTATTACAGATACAAGGATCAGACGAAATCAAGACCATGGCAAAGTATGCTGTGAAAGTAACCTGCAAATCATGGTTACGGAAGAGTTAAGGCCAAACCGTTTTTTTTTGTTTTTTTTTGCAAGAGTATGTTTGTGTTATTTTGAGTTATTTCATGTTTACCACAAGTGGACAAGGCATTTCTGCCCACAGAACTGTTGCTCACTGAATGTTTTTTTTTTATTATTATTATTATTTATTTTTTATAGGAGATCAGCAGTTTCTGAAATACTCAAGCCAGTCCGTCTGCCACCACCAAAAACCGTGGCATGGTCATCAGTGAGATCACATTTAACCCCCAATTCTGATGTTTCTGATGTAACTTAAAGCTAGTGATGCCACCCTTGATACTGAAGCTTGGAGGTATAAAAAAAAAAAAAAAAAAAAGAAACACTGTTGCCAAAAACACATGACCAAAGCTTCATGTCAGCACACAACCATGTGACTGCTTTGGAATTTGAGTCAAAAGAAGCTCAAATCCTGGCGCATGTTTTTAAAGTCTGTCAAAGACATAGTGGCTTGAGTTAGTGACACGATTAGTGATACAGAGATTGTTTTTCGTAGAGATTTCTTTTTCTTTATTAAGTAGTACACAGCATTACTTAATGTTATCATGCATTCAGTGGTATTGGACTGAAAACCAAAACCCTGCCGCAGCATCCACTAGGAGCTGCACTTCATCGTTTTGACAACCAGATGCCACTAGAGCACACCGTGTTGAAAAGCTTTTTTTTTGTAATGAACTTCTTTTTTTACATTTCATACATTTGGGAGGAATCCTTCAGTTTGCCATCACTACAAAAAACTCTTGATCTGTATCTGTGTGATTTTCTGCAGATTGGATAACTGCATGAACAAGCAGGTGTACAGGTGTTCCTATTAAAATGGCCAGTATATGTACAGTATAGTCTAACTGCATACCCAGTACACTACATCTGTCTGGAAGGCAAGTCACAGCAGGATGTTACTATACAAGGACTTGGCACCCTTATCAAATGCATGCAGACATAGAAACATCCACCATCAGGCTGGAGCTTCACGGAGGAAAACTTTGGTCATGATAGCGTTATTAATTAATTCTGGCCAGACGTAATGTCACTTGCAGTGCAAGCTTTTCTTCCCAGTGTGAAACGTCAGCATGTTTTCAGCATCATAGCCACATGAGGCCATGCATGTGGGAAATGTACTCTTCAGTTCGTGCCTTTTCCACTTTGGTGGTTTCGGTGTTCTGTTCTTCACTGCCGTGTTCATTTATGATATCCTTGGCAATGCGCAAAGCTGCCGCCTGGCCTCCTGCGAGGTTCACAGCATGGGGACCAACCTGGCCATATCATAAAAGGATGTGCATATACACACAAAAAAAATAAATAAACATTAAAACATACATATTTTCTTCAAGATCAGCTGACAAGTTTTCAAAGAGGAGAATATTGCAGCACTATACATAGTACAGCTGCAAAATCTATTACCTGAAGTGCTGCATACTGTCCCATCAGGTAAACAGGACATCCAGGAGCCCACTGGAGTGTCTCTGATATACACGGCCATCCTTCAAGCACCTGCAAAACAACAGGGATCATATCCTTCAGTAGCACATACAGTCAGTATGCAGAAGACTTCAGCTATGGAAGACAGTTTAAAGCATTTCGGTTAAATTTTATTTGTATAGCACTTTTAACAATAAACGTTGCCACAAAGGAGTTTTACAGAAATCCTGATGTACAGTAGCAAGATTTCTCTAGATTTTCCCAAATGTTATTTAAAAAAAATTCCCGGGGTTAGAAGAAAACCTCTTCTCAAAGCGCTCCAGTAGTTCAAAGTAATTGTTAAATTCCACCACCCACACATCTACTTCTGCTAAGAGTTTAGCTATTTCATCAGTGTGTTAAACGCTAACTACAAATACTGAGATGCTTCAAGGAAAGGTTTGAAAATGGCTAAGCTAACACGCTGACCAGTCAACATAGTTTTGTATCGACAAGGAGGTCAACACGAGTAATACGACATGAAGACATGAAGACATGAAGAT
Organism: Stegophilus panzeri; assembly: GCA_024331685.1. Taxonomy (NCBI): domain Eukaryota; kingdom Metazoa; phylum Chordata; class Actinopteri; order Siluriformes; family Trichomycteridae; genus Stegophilus; species Stegophilus panzeri. The sequence goes on along the minus strand of JANDJT010000164.1, from coordinate 17,745,699 downwards.
CAAGACATGAAGATCGCACCGAAAGTTTAAGAAAGGGAAATGCAGAAAATGCAACCGAAAGACCATAAAACTGAAGGCAATCCAGTCAAAGGCTTGTTCATCTGTGAGAAGTCTTTAAATAAGCCATGTTGTAGGACATGTTGCATCTAACAAAACATTTTTTATAGAAAAGTAAAGCAGAATATCACAGACTGTTGTACATTCATGAAGACAACACTCAGAGGCAGTATGTCAGAAGAGCTAATGCAAAGCACATCAATTTCCTGTGGTGAATGTGAGTTATGGAATCACATGGATCTGGATCTGTCATGGCCTGAGGGTGCATTTCAACCAACAATGTAGGGGTAAAAAAAACAAAAAACAGTGGAATGATGAAGTGCGACCTGTCTGAAAACAACTGACTGATGAAAAGACACTGAAAGCATGACTAAGGCCATCCTGTAGTGGAAGACCGATGGTACTAACTGTTTCATAAACTATCAGATGTCCATATTAAGGTCTCATAGTGGGTTTTGAAGCACAATGCAAAACTAGTGCCTTTAAGTTTCTATTACCTGCTAGCTACATTACCCTCATAGCTCTAGTGCATAGGTAAAGAAGCAAACTTCAGACTTCTAAAGTCTAATTAAACACCCGTCTAAACTAATGCTTTAAACTAAACTTTCTTGAGTGGCCTACAATGCTGACCGTTCCATACAAATTACTCTTCTACATACTCTTTTACTATCTTAGGCTAAGGTATGGTTGACCTGAATTGGGAAATGCTTCTTGATGTCTGAGAGTAAGGGGTCTTGATTAACATCCAGGTTGCAGCCAGTTGCAAGCCAGATCCTGTCACCGGTCCATTTTTCACCATCACAAAGGGAGACCTTCCACGTCTGAGTTTCATAGCACCACGCTGCCTCATTCACCTACACACAGACATTATTGACTTATAAAGGTAGTACTGCTGATAAAAATATAATACCAATGCAAGCAATGTGGCTTGCTTTAGTATTAGTGACATAACATGTCTCACGTTTTGTAATTTAATGACAAATTTCCCATGTAATATGAAGGAGAACAAGTCAGACATTTAATGAACCTAAGGTTTCTTAAAACAAGTAAATGACTCAATGAGCATTATAAATGCCTGAGTAAATGGGGATACCTGGCAGTATGCCTTGACAAGCAGCTGCCCTGACTGAATGAAAGGCTGCAGGTGTGCATACGCCTCTGGTGTCACGGCTCCTCCTTTGCGAGCCTGTTTGATCATTGCTAGCCTCCTGTGTAGACTCCTCTCTCCGTAGAACTGCCGCAGGTAGGCCAGGCCATCCAGCTTGATACCGTGCTCAATGTGCGAGTAGCGGCCGATCAGACTCTCCACATCTCCAACATCAAACTGTTTGAGCTGCACAGACAGTGGAAAATACTTTATGTATTAACAGTACCTTTTAGGTAGCATTTTTATCTATGCTCACGAGCCTCTGTAAAAGAAATACGTGTAACCCTGCTCATTAATGCAATTATCCAATCAGCCAATCATGTGGCAGTAGCACAGTGCATACAGATACAAGTCAAGAGCTTCAATTTACACTCTTTAGAGTAGTGGTCACCAACCCTGTTCCTGGAGATCTACCTTCCTACCTACCATAACCGTGCCCACCTGACCATCTAATCATTGCCTTAAGAAGTTCTTAAATAAATTAAAACGGGTGTGTTAGGTTTTGGTTGGAGATGAAACCTGCAAGAAGGTAGATCTCAAGGAAAGGGTTGGTGACCAGTCCTTTAGAGTTTACATAGAATTGTATGGGAAAAAAACAAAAAACATCCAATAAGCGGCAGTTCCACAGTGCCTTGTTGATGAGCAAGAGTAGTTCGAGCTATAGTAATTCTTTACAACCATGGTGAGCAGAAAAGCATCTCAGAAGGCACAAGAAGTTACAGACACAGATGGGCTACAGCAGCAGAAGACCACATCAGTTTCTAGTCCTCTTAGCCTCTAGACCACAAAGGGCTGAAAGACAGCACAAGAAGAACATCACCTTCCCAGCTCTCCACATTCACTGCTCTTCTCCAGCTCCATCAGTAGATAGTAGTAATGATAGTGGTGGATATTTGCATATTGCTCTATGCCAAAATTTCTGAGGTATATGGTTGGTGAATAGGATATGTCATGGAAATTGGTCTATATTTTACAACGCCAATTCCGAAAAAGTTGGGACAGTATGGAAAATACAAAAAAACAAACAAAAAGAGTCATTTGAAAATTCTATTCATGCTGTACTATATTGAAAACACATTATTATTATTTGATGTTTTACTTTGTGAATTTTATTTATTTTTGAAAATATACACACATTTCAAATCTGATGACCGCAACACACTCCAAAAATGTTGGGACAGTCGACTCTTTACCGCTGTGTAACATCACCGTTTCTTTAAATAACACTTATTAAGTGTTTGAGCGCTGAGTGAAGACACCAGTTGGTTAAGTTTAGCAAGTGGAATTTTCCCCCATTCATCCATTATGCATTTCTTCAG
>JANDJT010000164.1:17720131-17732307 GCA_024331685.1 Stegophilus panzeri | reverse complement strand
ATATGTGTGTGTGTATACGTATGTTTAATCACAGTAATAAGGGGTAATGTCAAGCTCTCTGCAAAGTACCACAAAGGATTCTGGGTAGACGGAACATTCCAGTGCTGTGGCCAGACTGTAAAGAATGCTCCAGGCTGCTGTGACTGGCACAAAGGTGTGTTTTTCACCATTAGGTGTGTGGCTTTTGTACTAATTGATGGCATGCAGTTCTGTGAATGAGGCTCAGTGACCTCAGCTGTGAGATGTTTCTTTCACACTAATGACAAAACTAAAAAGAAAATGATCTGTTAAAAAAGAAAAATAGGCCTGATCTGACCATATTTTATAGTTGTTGTATTTTGCAGAAAGGTAATCAACTGGGGGAAAAAACTGTAGCTGATGTTTAATTAATTAATTAATTATTATTATTATTTTTTTTAGCAGAATCAATGAAGCTCAGAGCAACATCTCGAAATATGGCATTACCTCCTGTGCCATCTCTAAAGGTGAGCAGGAAATTTACACCCCTTCATGATGATGATGAGGATGATGATGATGATGGTGGTCGTGGCGGTGGCATTGAGTATAATGGGTTTGGATTAGCGTAACTTTACATCTAGCGCATCTTTACAGCTCACAGAGAGAATTCAACTTCCTCCCATCCCGGAAGATGAAGACAGTGCTTGTGTGGAGGTTGTGGCTCTGTATGACTACACTGCCAGGAAGTCTGGAGAGCTAAGTCTTGTGAAGGGGAATAGATACGTCTCTCTGGAAAAGCTGTCGGGTGACTGGTGGAAAATCAGAGACACAGCTGGGTAACAGATTACCATTAAACCAATAAAGAATACTGGGTAATATTAAATAAAAAATAATAATTAAAAATATATCATATTACAGGTGTAATAATATTGCAGAACCAACCATTATTCACTACAAATAGTGTAGTTTCCACTACAAATATTACAAACCATCAGCTAACCATTACAACCATTACCAATACCATTATTGGTCCTTAATGGTATCCACTAGACATAACATGCCACTAATAGAAGGCTACAAATTACCAGTTGAGACCCACAGAGACCATTCCAGTTTCTATTAAAACCAATACAACTCCAATTTTAACCATTAAAACCAATAGAAATTCCATGAGTGTTTCTATTGTTTTTTTGGTTTTTTTTCCCCAGTAGGGCCAAAAGAAGTACAGCCAAAGATTCATCTCAAATATTTGGTTTGGTTTAATATATAACCAATGGGAATGAGCTAGGCTGCTAAAGTAGAAAATACAATGGTGAGTCAAATGAAAACCATAAAAGTGCAACGCCGATTAGAGAGACAGTTCTCCACACTGTTCCCCCACATGGTCTGTTTAGCTAGTTAGCTAGCTAAAGTTAGGTAGCTAGATCATTGGTCCCAACGAACTAGTTGCTAAGAACTGCTGAGAGCAAGTAAGCTTAAAACCTGTGTGAGGATTAGTCTAAAGTAACCCTTTGCTCTACAATAGGTGCTAGCTAGCTAGCAAATATTACCTCACTAGCAGGCAAACAGAACATCTCAAATTGTGAATAGTGCATGAAAGTCATTAAGATCACCTGAATGAAAAAGGGATGCTGGCTCATTTTCCCTCAAACCTTTCCGATGTCATCTACTGTATGCTTTGTAATGATTTTTAAGTACATGTTGTCCTTTTATTTATCATTTGGTCTGTCTAGGTCTGAAGGAGTTGTCCCTCCTAATTACATAGAGGAAGTGGAAAGCAACCACAGGTAAACCAGTCCTTTTCCTGCTTTCATAATTGCCTAACAAAAATGCTGTGTAATGCTGCTACTGTAAAAAATCCCTTATGAAATGTTAATAATTTCCTAATGCGATTCTTTTTTTGCCTAAACTGTTCACAGTGAACTTTAAAAAAAGGTGGATTTCCGAAATGTATTTTCTAAACCCTGTTATGTTTGCTATTGTTTTCAACACCTTTAAACTGTATGTAGTCATTCAATCTGCTTTGAAAATGCAATAGTAAACATAAAGAATTTTTCCCCCCACATCCTATTATTGAGATTTGATTTATTGATGCCATTAGACATTAAAGTAAAGGCCCATGCCAATGAAAATATGTGTCCCAAATGACCAAACGTGCCGTCAAAAAGGATTTTCTTTTTTTCTTCAGAATGTGTTTCATGAGTGTCCTAATACAATATGTAACACAATGTGAAATATCATACATGCATGAAATATTACAGTGAGAAGGATGAAATGTCCAGGAGGTCCACAAAGGAGAGACCCAGCAAATTAAAATCACAGTGCGTCTTTTTTGTTTTTACTGGAGAAAGCACGGGTTGTTATCTCTTGTCCACTAGATGGTGACATCCAAACATTTAATTTGTTGTGCTTTATTTTATTTAAAACATATGTATAATGTCATCTGATATGAGACAGTACTTTACACGGACTGATGCTAAATGACATTTTTGTCAAACCCAGTCCTGAAACCACTGCAGATTTAAACAAACAAACAAACAAAGATAAGGAAAGAAAAATTCTGGTTGTGGCAAATTTAACAGTCTTTATTCTTTTCATGTCCAGTTTGAGACGTCAGGTTGATGACCACATAGAGGACTATCCGTGAGTTTCATTAACTGTTTTATTCACTTACATTCGTTCAAATTATATCTCATGTGAAATGTGAGAAATGACACCTGACTTACACTCGTCAATAGTGACTTGTGAACAAGAAATGTTTCTGTAATTACCCTGACACGATGTGTGTGTGAAAGTTACAGGAAAAGAATTTTTATTGGTGCATTGCTTTAATTAATTTATTTATTTGGGCCTACAGCTCATGTAAACAGGGCAGTGCATCATAGCTTTGGCAGGAACACCATGCGCGGTAGCCTTCGGCTACAGAGAGTTCAAAACATCCTTTCATATAACAGAAGGATTGCAGTCAGCTATCTCGATATTCATAGGACACCTGAAAGCACCCCCAGACCAATATGTTTACTTAGCAATGTTACTGTTGTTAATGAGACATCCCTCTGTTCACATCACATATATTAGCATTTTCACATCAACCATCACAATGGGGGAAAACATGTGATCTCAGTGATTTGGATCATGGCATGGTTGTTGCTACGAGACGGGCTGGTTTGAGTATTTCTATAACTGCTGATCTCCTGAGATTTTTACACACAACAGTCTCTAGAGCAGTGGTCACCAACTCTGTTCCTGTATATCTACCTTCCTGAAGACTTTAGCTCCAACCATAATCGTGCCCACATGACCATTGCCTTAAGATTGATTACACAGGAAGATGTTGGCCTGCTATGCCATTACTGCCTGTCACACCTCCTCCAATGCCCATCTTCCTTCAGCCTTGCCACCATGCCTAACACAACCAGAGCCATACAGACCTTCCCAGTGACTAAGGTTGTGGCAAGCCCCACTGGCACCGGCTCAGTGCTGCTGTTTCCATAGGTCAGCTGCAGGGTCGTCAGCTAGGTACCAACAATCAACCACGTTTCACTCCGTTAACCCCAGAACGTCTCCTGGTGGAGGAACAGTGGCAGGGACGTTTCCCCACCACCCCCTGCAACTAGACCTTGGGTTTGAAGTTCTTGATCAGCTAAAACAGGTGTGAGATTTTGTTTGGAGATGAAACCTGCAGGAAGGTAGCTCTCAAGGAAGAGGGTTGGTGACCACTGCTCTAGAGTTTACTCAGAATGGTGTGAGAAGCAAAAACAAAAAGCATCAAATGAGTGACAGTTCTGTGGGTGGAAATGCCTTGTTGATGAGAGAGGTCAGAGAAAATTGGCCAGATTGGTTCAAGCCAACAGGAAGGATAAAGTAACTGAAATAATTACTCTTTAAAACTGTGGTGAGCAAAAAAGCAGCTCAGGACACAGAACATCAAACCTTGAGGTGGATGGGCTACCAAAGCAGAAAACCACATTGGGTTCCACTTCTGTCAGCCAAGAACAGGATTCTGAGGTTACAGTGAGCACAGACTCACTAAAATATGTCAAAAATAAAAAAAAACTGTTGAGTTTTGGCGATCCTGTGCTCACTGTAGCCTCAGATTCCTGTTCTTAGCTGACAGAAGTGAAATCCAATGTGGTTTTCTGAGTTTCATTGTTTTACTGTTCATTGTGACAAAAGAGACAAAAAGTTTTAAAAGATGTCAAAAACAAAAAGTGATTGGACCTTAATGTTCCTTTATGTGTGTAAAAATGTGTAGTATCAAAACAAACTACTTTCTAATGTCTCAACAAATATAAAAAATATCACTAAAAATATAGTTGCAACTTGCACACAACAGTTGATCTACACTGTGTTGTGTTTTTTCCCTTTACTGTGAACAGTACTGTTCTTTATTGTTACTGTACAGTTGAAGTTCTCATATACTCCTCATGTAGATTCTGTTGACCTGAGACTTGACTTGGAGTTGCATTTTCATTACTTTATCTCTTTTACACTCTTACATGGAGAAAAAGCATTAGGTTAATGTACTTTCAGCTAATTTGTCTTAACTTGGTTTATTGAATTGAACTCATCCAGCTGGTATGTGGGCAACATGTCTCGAGTGAAGACTGAGCAGCTACTACGCGAGAAGGTGGGTGATGCTGTTCACACGTTTATTACTTTTATCAGTTGACTCTCATGTACACTCACCAACCACTTTCATTGGCAAAAATGATGGAATCACCACACTTAGAGGATGCTCACTCGGATTTTTTACTTTATAGCAAATAAACAGATCACATATATGACACAGTAGTGAACATTCAAGGAGATGATGTTGGAACTTTTGTCTGGTGCCGTTCTAATGAATCACATAAAAATGACTGTCTGAATAAAACAATCAAATTTCGCCACTCATTTATTATAAGGGGTTGCATGTCAGGTAAAGGACCAGGGGAGACCTTAACAGTCAATGCACAGGTGTATGTTGAAATTTTGGACACTTTTCTCATTCCATCAGTAGAAAATAGGTTTGGTGATAATGTCAAGATGATAATTCATCTTGCCACAGAGCAAAGAGTGTTAAAGTTTTTCTTCAGGAAAGGCAGATCAACTCAATGGCATGGCCAGCAAACAGTCCAGATCTCAATCTAATTGAAAATTTATGGTGGAAATTAAAAAAGACTCCATCCTGCAAAGCTGATCTGTCAACCGCTAAGAAAGTTGGAACAAGTTTGATGAAGAATATTGTTTTTCATTAGTGAAGTCCATGCCTCAAAAAATTCAGGCCATCATAAAAGCCCAAGGAGGAGTAACAATGTACTAATTGTGATGTTTTTTTGTTTGTTGATGATTCCATAATTTTTTTCCTCTACGTGATCTGGAAACAAATATACCATAAATTAAAACAACTTCATTTCATTTGTTTGAGGTTTCACGAAGCCAGAAAAGTTGTTTTGTGTCATGTCTGTGATTTGTTTATTCGCTATGAAGTGTGTGATCCCATCATTTTTGCCAGGGGTTGTATATCCATGCAATCAGCCAGTCATCTGGCAGCAGCACAATGCATAAATCATGCAGATGCAGGTCAAGACCTTCAGGTAATATTAACATCAAACACCAGAATGGGGAAAATGTGATTTTGGTGGCTTTGACCATGCCATGCTTGTTAGTGCCAGACAGTCTGGTTCAAACCAGACTTTTTAAAAATGGATCTCCTGGGATATTCACACACAGTAGCCTCTGGAAACATGGTGTTGATGAGAGAATGAGCCAGAGGAGAAGGGTCAGACTGGTTCGAGGAGACAGGAAGGCCATGCTAACTGTTATGAACTGCCGGAGGGAGCTCTGGACTTCAGTTCCCAGCAGCCACTGCACCTCTGCATCACAGTCGCATGACCACCTGAACCTGATCCTTATTCCTGTTAACAAGTTAACCTATGCGTATATAATCACTGTTTGCACCACACTCTTGGTTCATGCTTTGTTTCTCCTCTGTTCTCAGGTTATGCTCGCTCACTTCGTATGTATTGTTTTTTTTATGTTTTGTCCTCATCTTTATTAAAACTTTAGATCTGCACGTGCATCCATCTCCACTGTCTGCATAACCGTGACAGAAAGTAAGACCGTTAATATGGATGCAGCAGATTTTTTTTTTTACTCAAGAGGCAGTTTTGAAATCCCTGAGGTTGCATCCTTTCCCACCCTCCCTCCCCTACTGCGGATCTAGCTCAGCCTGTCGAGTCAATGGAAAACGTCGCTCAGCCTCCCTCTTCAGCTGAGGACGTTGCTCCATCTCCCGGTTCGGCCAAGAGCTCTGCTTTGCCTTCCTGCTCTACCTCAGATGTCACTATGCTAGGCTCCTCTTCGGCTGTAACTCCGCTGTCCTACTCCACTGTCCTACTCCGCCGAGGACATTGCTCCGCCTTCCTGCTCAGCTGAGGACATTGCTCCGCCTTCCTGCTCGGCTGAGGACGTCGCTCCAAATTCCTGCTCCGCTGAGGATGTCACTGCGCCTTCCTGCTCCACTGAGAACGTCGCTCCGCCTCCATGTTCCGCTGAAGATGGCACTCCATTTCTTTGCTTCGTGCCACATGTTGCTCCCCCTCCCTGCTCCATGGAGGACTATGCTTCTCCCTCATGCTTTGCTGAGAGCATCGTTCCTCCTTCACACGTTGCAGAGAGCATCGCTCCCCCCTCACGCTTTGCAGAGAGCAACGCTCCCCCCTCATGCTTCGTGGAGAGTACCACTCCCCTCTCTGGCCTCGAGGAGAACTTTGCTCCCCCTTTGGTCTCGAGGAGAACTTTGCTCCCCCCCTCTGGCCTCAAGGAGAACGTCAATTCCCCCTCTAGCTCTGTGGTTGGCATCGCTCCCCCTCGGGCTCTGCCTTGAGCTTCTTTCCCCTTGCTGGCTGCATGGTGGCAATCGCTCCATGCCCAAGCCAGGCCAGGGAAATCGCGTCATCTCTCTGCGGTACAGAAGAGATTGTCCCACATCTGTACACCAGAAAACACGTCAAGTGTCTTCGTTGTGGCCCTGTGAGAGATAACACTCTCTTTTCTGGGTATTCAGGACCCCCTCCCAAACTTATCATGTGCTTCAGGAGTTGCGCGTTAAGGGGGAGGGGTGGTTCTGTCATGAATTGCTAGAGGGAGCTCTGGAGCTCTGGGAGTTCCCAGCAGACATTGCACCTCTGCATCACAGTCACATGACCACCTGCACCTGATCCTTATTCCTGCTAAGGAGCACCTGGGTATTTAATCACTGTTTGCACTACACTGTTGGTTCTTGCGTTGTTTCTCCTCTGTTCTCAGGTTATGCTCTCTCGCCTCGTATGTATTGTCTTCATCTTTATTAAAACTTTAAATCTGCACGTGCATCCGACTCCGACTCTCCAGAGCCGTGATGGTAACTCTAACACTCTTTGCAACCATGGTGAGCAGAAAGCATTTCAGAATGCACAACAGTACAACAGCTTTAGACCACATGGGGTTCCAGCTACAATGTGCACATCTCCATTCACTGAGAATGGAGAGTTGAAGATTGGAAATACATCCCCTGGTCTGGTACCAGGAACCATTCTATGGTAAAAGTCAATGCGATCACATTTTTTTCCCCATTCTGATGTTTGATATGAACATTAACTGAATGTCTTGTCCTGTGTCTGCATGCTTTTGTTCCTTGCTGCCAGATGATGGTAGATTGATGGTAGATAATTTTTAAAGTAGCTAGTGAGCATACATTGACATGATACTGTATTTTTATTTTTTTTTACTTTACTTTACTTTACTACTATAATAAGGGTCTCACCTTTTGTTACAGGGTAAAGAAGGATCATTTGTGGTCAGAGACTCCAGTCAAAAAGGAGTATACACAGTGTCTCTCTTTAGTCAAGCACTAGAGTGAGTACAGAGAAGATTCTTCTTCTTCTTCTTCTTCTTCTTCTTCACTGGGAGCCCAAATGTCCCTACATATACACACAAAGTTTTGACCACATCCTCTCCACCATCAGTATAGCTCAACGTCACACCTGTAGTGAGAAGTCTAATATTAAATGTGTGTTGTGTTTGCAGTGAAGTGAAAGGGACTGTAAGGCATTATCTCATTAATGTCAATGCAGAAGGGCTGTATTACTTGGCAGAGAACCACCTGTTTGAGTCCATTCCCCAAATGATAGAGTACCATCAACACAATGGGGCAGGTGTGGGATTTCTTGACTTATTTAACAGATACACACATCAGAAATCATTCACCTATTTATAAATTCCATTATACACACCCATGTACATCTTAGTGATTTCACTACTGCACCATATTCATTGTAGAATTAGTCATTCATGGTATATGAGTAAAGTCAGTGGAAATTTCACTCTGATTTGTAACCATTGCATGGTCGATAGTTCATCTGTGACTTATTCACATAGAAAAGTCAGGACTTCAAATGTGATTTGAAGATGATTTCAAATGTGCAGGCACAATTGTGGTTCTCGTAAAATCCTATTTGCTTTTTTTAGGCCTGCTTACAAGACTGCGGCTTCCTGCTACAGAAACCGATCTCACATCTCAGTCAGCACAGGGTGAGGCAAACTTTTTTTGAAACACAACAGGACATGATCAGCCTGTCTTTTTTTTTTTGTGCACTTAGTCACATCTCAGAGATTATTTTAAAGTTATCAGGCTAACAAAATATCCAGATACAGTACATGAGACAGGGTCATGGCCCAGCAAACTAACTTACAGTATTACAACAACTAGGTTTCTTGGTTGTGGTACTGTTTCTGCTTTTGTGGTTAGAATCAATATACAACATATGTATCCAAATCCATCCATCCATTTTCCATACCACTTATCCTACACAGGGTCATGGGGAGCCTGGAACCTATCCCAGGGAACTCGGGGCACAAGGCCAGGGACAGAGAGTCGCACACACACTACGGACAATTTAGAGTTGCCAATCAGCCTACAATGCATGTCTTTGGGCTGGGGTAGAAAAACAGAGTCCCTGAAGGAAACCCCCGAAGCACGTGAAGAACATGCAAGCTCTACACACACAGGGTAAAGGCAGGAATCGAATCCCCAACCCCAGAGGTGTGAGGCTAACTACTAAGGCTCTCTGCCCCCCATGTATCCAAATCAAGTTGGAAATTTTCATTCAAATTTCAAAATGACGCTCCCAAAAAGAACCCCAAATTGCAAACAAACCTCGACACTGGGTGTGCAGTTTACACCACTACAATGTGACATGACGATTGCCTGCTAATTAAAAAAAAAACAGTGCACTTATTACTCGCCTTCTTCCTCTACATGGATACCGTTTTGTAAGATTGTATAAGATTTACACTTCCGAAAACCAGTATATGCCCCAATTTTTTCTCTTCAGTGGATAACCTCACCTGCATAGGCTACTGTAGATTTAAACTGTTGCTCAAAGACTGTCTGGTGTACTCTTATCTCAGGACTCTTATTCACAATCTGCTCATACTCCATATCTGTTTAGCCCACTTAGTACTGTATGAGTTTATAGTATAGACCTGTAGAAGAGTAATGATTTATGATCCTTCTATCTGGTGTGAGCCAGAAGAGGATGTGTTCTCTTTTGAGTCTGGTTCCTTCCGCATGCCATCAGTTTTTACATGACCTTGTTACCTTTATTTTAGACTTAAATCTACATCCAGATTTCTGTAAAGCTGAGACAATACATGTCTGTTACTATACAAGTAAAACTGAACTGAAAGAAGTTGGCACATATGTATATGTAAATGATTATGCAATAACCATGTTGTCTTCCCAATTAGAAAAAGAGCTTCATGTTATGTTGTTAAGACATGCAATAGACATGCATATTGTTCCAACCTTGGTAGATGTGTATGTGTGCTCTCTGGGATGTGGGTTTTACAATATATGTTCCGTATGAGTTTAATTTGTGTGTGCGTATGATTCATAGGTGTGTGGGAGCTGAGACGAGAAGACGTGTGTCTGGTGAAAGAGCTAGGCAGCGGCCAGTTTGGAGTGGTTCAGCTCGGCGTGTGGAAGGGCAAACACCAGGTGGCCATTAAGATGGTGAAAGAGGGCTGCATGTCCTCAGACGAGTTTATAGAGGAAGCCCAGATAATGATGTAGGTTTCCGTCATGCTTGTGCTACCTCTTCTGCTTCCCTTTTTGGTGCTGGCTGACTATATCAGTGGTAAAATCCAGGGCAGTGTGTTAGTGTAGGTGTGTGACTGTGGTTAGCAACTGTGTAATGCGTTTCCTGTTCTCAGGAACAATTCAATTCTACTCAAGTATGCTCAAAATTCCATTATACTGCCTTCTGTTTGAAAGATTTTAAACAGCCTTTATATCTCTTATTTTATATCGGCTAGTGTGTCAAGTCAGGTCCCAGTCAGGTTTCATTAGCAGGTGCTCAAAGTATTTCTGCTCACAGTTCAATGTAATGCAGAAGTTATAAATTCGTAAATCAGGAACTGTACAGCAAAGGGAAGAACAGGAATAGGGAACAAATCTTAGAATAGCACATACCTTTAAGTTGAGGGGTTGGCATGTTTATTTATACTCGGTAGTGTTCATATTAATTGCGGGAAAATATACGTAAACATCACTTAGGCGATTTAGGGTGGGTTTTTTTTCTTTTTTTTTTTTCTTTTTCAACCACGAATGCAGGTGTTGCATGAAAAGCACATGTAAGGTGGGCAGAAGGCGGCCACTTTAAAAACAGTTCTGCCACACAGCGGAGTGTTTCTGGGGGAAGAAAAAAAAGTTCAGAGTCAATGGATTTTTTGTTTTTAATCTCAAAACCAGGTCACATATTAGCGGTTGGGGGATGGGGTGGGGCTCTGGGGCGTCATGAGAATGAAACAAAAATCACAGACAGAGTGATGGTTTGTCTTGTGAGTGAGTAAATATGAAGAGATTTACGACATGTTGAAAACATTTCACTGCCAGTATTCCAATATTGCAATATAACTTAAAAACCGAACTTGGCTATTGTTGGGACATTCACTTGTACGTGATGTGACGTCACACTTTCACTGTGGCTGTATACAGTCAAGTCACACAAACAACTTCTCTAATCTTTATTTAACTTTTATAACTTTATAGCCAGGCTAGTTAGTGAGGCAGTAATAAATAGCTAGAATGTTTCACATCACAAGTGTGAAAGCACTCTTATGGTAATAGATATGTGAAAGATTTGCATGTGATAGGCATAGATTAGTAACATCCCTGCTGGAAAAAAAAAAAAAAACTGTATTGAATTGTAACTGAATTGTATTGGTTTTAATGGAAACTGTAATGGTCCCAATGGGTCTCTATGGCTAATTTGTTGCCTTCTATTGGTGGCAGGTTATGTCTAGTGGATACCATTAAGGACCAGTAATAGTAATGCTTTTAATGGTTAGCTGATAGTTTGTAATGGCATTGTAGTAGAAACCATTAGACTTTCTGTGATGGTTCCTACTGGTTTTTTTTTTGCAGGGATTAAAGCTCAGAATTCAAAAGGTTGAGTCACTCTAATAATCTGTCATTCTTTCTGAGTAGAATAATAATAAAAATACTGTATGTCCATGTTTGTGCCTGTGTGAGGTGACAGGATATACTTGAATCTGTTTAATTTACTAGACAACATAGCACATTAAATGTGTGAAACCTTTCCCATAATACTATTCCAATCAGATGCAAACTTATGGCATCATTTCTTTAATACAGTGTTTGTGTGTCACTGTGCACTCAAAGGAAATTCCAGCATCCTAAGCTTGTGAGGCTCCACGGTGTGTGTACCGAGTGCTTTCCCATCTACATTGTGACAGAGTACATGAGTAACGGCTGCCTGCTGGAGTACCTGAGGCATCATGGGAAAGATCTGCATCCTCGGCGTCTCCTTACCATGTGCCTGGATGTGTGTGAGGCGATGGCTTACCTCGAGGGTCAGCAGTTCATCCACAGAGATCTAGTAAGAACACACTTTCCGGAATGATAAGGAATGTTTGATTGTGGTTTGATGAATTCATGCATTTTGTGAAGTGCTACATAATCATTAATGCCACCCACCACTTCTCTCTTTTCTCTTTCTCTCCAAAACCGAAACAAAACATAAACAACTGTTTGTAGCTGCTATAACCTGATAGTGATAAAAGGGAACTAACTTGCTTTGTTACAAATCTGCTTCCTGACTTTCCAGATCACATCACCATGTTGTTTCCTATAATAGCACACCCCCAAGTGTTGTATTCCTTAGTTAATA
>JANDJT010000164.1:17704267-17718401 GCA_024331685.1 Stegophilus panzeri | reverse complement strand
ATATATCAAAGCCTAACCCAGTGATGCACTATCAAATAAAATTATATAAAATTGACATTTTATAATAATTTTCACAATTTAAATTAACAAAAATCAAATCAGTCACATGGAAAAAGTAAGTACACCCCTACATTTATCACACCTTCAAATCCATTTGATTTGAATCAGGTGTTCAGTATTGTGTGCCAGTGATTAAAACCTGCTTAAGGTGTGCAGGTGGAACCCCTCTCATATCTAGTGTCTGGTGTTCCCTTTGCTATTGCGATGGCTATTGTCTTGGTCTTCAAGATGGCGGTGCAGTAGCACGCATACAGTAGCCACTTCAGGTCCTCTGATATGGTGCATGTTACATGTAGCCTACACCAATTTTAAAATGTTTTTAACAGATGTACATCGGAATCACTAGTGTACATGTCTACCATCACCAAATTCTGCTGAACATTGGAGAACAAAACTCAGGAAGAATAAACGATGGACTGCGAGATGAGCTACGAGACCTTGGGCTACTACGTGATCCAGACCCTGGGACCGCGGTATTGCCTGATGCCGCTGGCCGGAAGAGAGGGCGCTGGAAACGGTGTGCAGAAGCGCAGAAAGTGAGCCAGCATCTCTGTTAGACTAAAGGCTAACCCAAGCCGTCCAGCTCTACCATCCATTCTCCTCTCCAACGTTCGTCCTCTTGACAATAGACTGGACCTACTCAAACCACAGCTAACTACTCAGTGTGAAATCAGGGACTGCTGTGTTTTCATTTTTATGGAAACATGTCTCAATGACAGCATTCCAAACGTAGCCATTCAGATAGCTGGGCTAACCACACATCACGCCGAAAGGATAGCACCACTGTCCGGTAAGACTCACGGCGGTGGTCTGTGTGTTTACATAAACAACAAATGGTGCAGGAATGCCATTGTGGTTTCAAGCTACTGTTCGTCACTGGTGGAGTTTATGACTGTGAAATGCCGACCATATTACGTGTCCAGAGAGTTTACCACCGTGCTCATTGTCACGGTGTACATTTCACCCAGCGCTAACACTAAGGAAGCGCTAAGTGAACTCTACAGTGCTATCAGTAACTTACAGACAGTGCACCCGATGGATTTTTCATTATTGCCCGAGATTTTAACCACGCAGATTTGAAATCACTGCTACCAAAGTTCCACCAGCACGTTGATTTTGTAACCCCTGATACAAACACTTTGGACCTTGTTTACACCAATATTCATAGTGCTTACAAGGCTGCACCCTGCCCCCACCTCGGTGGCTCGGACCACATCTCTGTTATGCTAATCCCAGCATACAGACCACTTCTGAAATGTGACAAACTGGTCCTGAAACAGGTGAGAACCTGATCTGAGGGAGCCACCCCTACTCCCACTGACCAAGTACTTTGTCTGTCTGCAGTAGACATCAGGGAAACTCTGTCCTGAGTCGACCCACAGAAAGTTTCAGGTCCTGACAACATACCTGGCTGAGTGCTCCGGGAATGTGCTGATCAGGTTGCAGATGTCCGCTCATACATCTTCAACATTTCCCTGAGCCAAGCAGTTGTCCCGCTGTCCTTCAAGACAACCACCATCATCCCTGTGCCAAAGAAATCATCTGTGTCCTGCCTGAATGACTACCGGCCTGTTGCACTCACACCTATCATCATGAATTTCTGTTGAATAAATTATTGAAAAAGCTAATTTTCTTCATTAATAGGCACTGTTTCAAACATGATCAAATGTTTGCTTGTCCAAATATGTCAAAAAAGCCAACAATTTGCATGGGGTGTACTTATTGTGAAATAGGCAGTTCTTGAAGTTGATGTGTTGGAAGCAGAAAAATGGGCAAGCATATGGATCTGAGCAACTTTGATAAGAGCCAAATTGTGATGGCTATATGACTGGGTCAGAGTATCTCCAAAACATCAGGTCTTGTTGGGTGTTAGTGGTTAGTACCTACCAAAAGTGGTTTAGGGAAGGACAACCAGTGAACTGGCGACAGGGTCATGGGCACTCAAGAACCACAGAAGAGCTACTAAAACACAAATTGCTGAAAAACTTAAGGCTGGCTATTTTAGAAAGGTGTCAAAACACACAGTTTATAGCAGCTTCTGTGTATGGCACTGCATAACTGCAGACTATAATAGCAGAGTGCCCATGCTAAATGGAAGAAGGTGGTCTGGTCTGATGAATCATGTTTTCTTTTACATCTTGTGGATGGCCAATTGTGTATGTGTTGCTTACCTGGGGAAGAGATGGTACCGGCATGCACTATGGGAAGAAGGCAAGCTGGCGGAGGAAGTGTGATGCTCTGGGCAATGTTCTGCTGGGAAACCTTGGATCCTGGCATTCATGCGGATACTTTTTTGACACGTTCCACCTACCTAAACATTGTTGCAGACTAAGTACACCTCTTCATGGCAACGGTATTCCTCAATGGCAGTGGCCTCTTTCAGTAGGATAATGTGCCATGCCACACTGCAAAAATTGTTCAGGAATGGTTTGGGTACAAAGAGTTTTGAATTGGCCTACAAATTCCCCAGCTCTCAGTCCAATCGTGCATCTGTTGGATGTGCTGGGCAAATAAGTCCGATCCATGGAAGCCCCACCTCGCGACTTACAGGACTTTAAGTATCTGATGCTAATGTCTCAGTCCCAGATACCACAGCACACTTTCAGAGGTCTTGTGGAGTTCATGCCTCGACGGGTCAGAGCTGTTTTGGCAGCACAGAGGGGACCTACACAATATTAGGCAGGGAGTTTTAATGTTCTGGCTGATCGGTTTGTATTTGTTATATTACATTCCTATACCACTCCCTCACATTTATAACCTAATCTACTTATGGAAAACAACACTACTGCCAAATTTGAAGGAAAGTTACGTTTACAACAGGGGAATGAGCATCATCTTTTTAACATAGCGATTATCAGCATGATCCAACATGATCCTGATTTAAATGTGACTCATGGTCTTTAAGTGTTTTTATCTGTCTGTTAACTAGCAAGGTTTCTGATCATTCTAAGCAGTCTGATTTTGTTAAACTGGCAGTATATTACTGGCAGACAAATCCAATTTCGGTCAAAACTCTGAGAGTGCCAGTGCTGTGACTTCACAACAAGCCTGACCAATGAACAACAGGCCATCCACTTTTACACTCACTTACATACATCCAGGTGCGCAAACTATTGACACTGTACAATAAAGTGCTGATATCAGTAGATGGCCAGGTTGCATAACTTTGTAACATTAGTACGTGATACAGCTGATAAGTGCGTAAAGACAAATTAAAGCATGAACAAGTGAAACGACAAATTAAATAAATCAGATGCTTCTGAAATCAATCAAAACTCTTCTCATTCCAGGAATTCAATATCCAAAAAAAACAGTTAATCAGTGAGGACGATTAAAAAAGGAACTGTTACTGTGAATCAAAATTAAGTGAGAATAAATTCTGTGACCTCACACAAACTCTTAATACTTACATCCTTATTTTGTGTACCTATATTTTTAGCCTCATGTTCTGGTGTTTTTGTTTATTTAGGTCTATCATGCAACATTAGCTTAATGATAGCTAGGTATTTTATCTACTCGTGAGGTGTATATATTTTTTTCCTAATGTAATACCACAAATAGTAGGTACTTTTATCATCCATATCTAAATAACAAAGTAAGGCAATGTAAGGCAGATTGACTATTTGTATCTCTGAGTTTGGTAATCTGACCCGATGTGATCTGTTCAGGCGGTCATAGCGAGGTTAGAAGGTAACTTAAATAAACACATTATCATATATATTTATGTTTTCTTATAGTAGTGATGTCAGTATATTTTTCGTCACTTTTGGCTGTTTGCTCTGTCAGGATATTCCATGGCTATACAGGTTTTCCCACGCCTTTATATTTTTACAAATCTGCATTCTTACAGGTGCCATTGCACTTGGGAGCTCTGAAGTGACTGTTTATGTACCACTTATAGCTAGAAACGGCTTTAGTTTCACTTCAGCAATAGACATGCTAATAAATACTGTAAGTATTTTTGCATTGACTTGATGATGATGATGATGATGATGATGATGATAATGAAGCTGATTTTGTTGTGTAGGGGTGCTGATGTGGGAGGTGTACAGTCTGGGCAAGCAGCCCTATGAGCACTATGATAATGCACGTGTAGCTGAGAGAGTGATGCAGGGTCATCGCCTGTATAGACCCCAGCTGGCCACAGATCAGATCTACCAAGTTATGAAATCATGCTGGCATGAGGTAAACATGTTAAATCCCCCGCCGTCTCTGTATCTGTCTCTCTCTCCAAACAAATAAGAATTACACTGAAACTGAAAAATCATTCAAGCCTACATGGTCAAACATGTGTCATTCTCTTTTCACAGCTTCCAGAGGAGAGGCCCAACTTTCAGAAGCTTTTTAATGATATCAGTGCATTTGTAGAGGACAGTAAACAGTGATTACACTACATGAACTTTATATTGTGCGTTTTGTAATGTAGTACCCATTACAATAATCTCAAGAAAGGTCCTTCTGCTCTGCTGATACTGCAAACATTACTGTAATAACTTGTATTTGTATCTTGTTATGAGTCAGTAAAAATAATAATAATAATAATAATCCTCTTCCTCTGTGTTTCATGCACAGTAACACCTGAATGATTTGTTGATTTGTTTTGGATATCCAAACAGCGAGAAGTAGAGAATAGTTGTAATAAATCAAACCTCTGCATGCTCCAAAAGTGCACATAACAGAATGAGTAGCAATATTTCTAGTGACCACACACGTCTATTGGGTTTAGTGAGTGTGACATTTCCTGTTTGTTATTTCCTGGTTGTATTAAGAGCATCTGTGTACGCTAATCTAAGGAAAGATTTTTAAAAAAAAAAAAAAAAAAAGGAACTGTCATTGTGAGTAAGAATAAAGTCTGAATAAATCCTCCCTGACCTCGCACAAGCTATTAATACTTACATCCTTATTCTGTGTAACTCTTCTTTCATTCAAGTCTTTATACCTTTCCCCCTTGAGCTTGGCTTCTTCCTAATCTGTAACTAACATATTGTTTTATGGCCGCTTCTTCCCCACCCGTGGCTTTGTGACACTTCCTTTTTTGTGCGTGAGCATGCTCTCAGTTCAGTGAGATCATATGCAACAATATAAGTGTCACTACTGAAGCCCAACCCACTACCCAATGGTTTATAATAGCGCAAAATCTCACGCTGTTGCCAGAGTCGTTACTGTCTGCTAAGATAACAACATGGAACAGGTACGTCTGTCCATCTGTCTGTCCGTCTGTCTGTCCGTCTATCAGATTAAGCTGATAAAGTTTATTCCAGTGGTTTATGAAAAACAAAGCTTTGTCTCACTTGAGTTGACTTCATCTAATTTTAACAAGTGTTTTTCTAGGAGAGTTTTCTCAGTGGGGGTGTTGCCTTGGTTCACACTGTAGTCGATGGCAAGCACTGTTATGAAGTGGATAAAGTTTTGACCAGTAAGCCTAGTGAATTTGGCAGGTAATAAAGACCAACACCACACAATTACATTCAATTATACTTTTATTGTCATCTTAATGCGATCATGTAATTATGTGTCATTTACATTAATGATAAACAGTGTAGCATATGGAATAACGTTATGGTTTCTGCCTCTTTCATTCTGTAGAAAAGGGGACAAGCTCCTGATGATAAATGATGTTGAAACTCAGCATTTGCCTCCGAAGATGTTCGCCAAGATGCTAAGCTCAGGGTCTCCACTCCTGGTGAGTAGTTTCTCTTTCACACAGCACATCACTGTGGCTGTCCAGTTTCACTCGGGTGTTTTTAAATATATTAGTATAGATAAATGATCTTCAGAACCATTTCACACTGGTACACACACACACACACGCACACACGCACACACTCAGAGTGACCTGTGAATGAATCAGGTGTCTGATTTATTAAATTACAGTTGTGCCTAAAAGTTTACATACCCCTTGTAGAATCTGCAAAATCTTAATACTTTAAACAAAATAAGACGGATCATAAAATTCCCATGTTATATTTTATTTAGTACTGTCCTGAATAAGCCATTTCATATAACAGATGTTTACATATAGTCCACAAAACAAGATAACAGCTGAATTTATAAAAAATTTACTTCGTTCAAAAGTTCACACACCCTTGATTATTAATACTGTGTGTCGTTACCTGGATAATCCACGACATGATGTGTTTGTGTTGTGATAGTTCTTCATGAGTCCCTTATTTGTCCTGAGCAGTTAAACTGTCCACTGTTCTTCAGAAAAATCCTCCAGGTCCTGCACATTCTTCTGCATATTTTACCCCTTTCCAACAGACTATATGATGTTGAGATCCGTCTTTTCACACTGAGGGCAATTGAGGAACTAAACTGTTATTTTGTTAAAAGATCTTGTTTTTTTCCATTTAGTCCTGCCCTTTAGAAGCTAAATAAGATATTTACATCTGTCCCAGAAGACAAAATAATAACAATTTACATCGATCATTCTGTTCAAAAGTTTACACCCCCCTGCCTCTTAATGAATCATATTACCTTCTTGAGCATCAGCTAACATTTGCACCTTTTGTAATAGTCGTGTACGAGTCCCTCAGTCGTCCTCAGTGTGAAAAGATGGATCTCAACATCATATAGCCGCTGTTGGAAAGAGGCTCAAATATGTAGAATATGCTAGAAAAGTAAAGTATGTGCAGGACCTGGAGGATTTTTCTGAAGAACAGTGGGCAGGTTAACTGCTCAGGACAAACAAGGGACTCATGAACAACTATCACAACACAAACACATCCAGGTCATGGATCATCCAGGTAACGACACACAGTAAGAATCAAGGGTGTGTAAAATTCAGCTGTTATCTTGTCTTGTGGATTACATGTAAACATCTGTTATGTGAAATAGCTTATTCAGGACAGAACTAAATAAAATATATTATGGGATTTTTATGATCCGTCTTATTTTGTTAAAAATATTACAATTTTGCAGGATCTACAAGGGGTTTGTAAACTTTTGGTCACAACTGTATCGTATGATATCAAAATGAGTAGTGATTTGAATGCTTGTTATGAATCAGCTTCCACTGTGTATAAACATTTTCCTGCCTACTAATCCATTACTTACATATGCTGTAATGTACCCTCATAGCCTATACAGCATGTAGTCCTTTTTTTCAGAAGCTATGAACATGTGGCAAAACACTAAGGCAAAGACTAAACATAAACCAAAGACCTTAAACACAGCAACATGGACAACGGCAAAGAAAGACAAACATAAGACACGGGGTGCAGTGCAAACTGTGGCTATATACACACGTGCTCGGTAACAAGAACGTGATTCAGGTGCAGGTGGTCATGTGACTGTGATGCAGTGAGGTGCAGTGGCGGCTGGGAACTGTAGTTCAGAGTTCCTTCTCTGATATACATGACATTAATAGAACAAATTTTGATTAGAACTCTCCCATACACAAGAGTAACAGTTACTCTAATACAAAACAAAGTCCTTTAAATGGCCAGGAGGTTTACAAACCAGTCCTGCTCATGCTTGGCTCAGACCCCGTCAATGAACAGTGTTTCAGATAAAGCACTCAGATCTTTCTGGGGAGAAATGTCCTCCTCTCCTCCAGATACTTCTGACTCCAGGGAAGAGGATGTTGGCAGGGAGTCGGACAATGTCTGGTTTTGTGACAGAGGAGAAACAGGCAATGTGTAAGGCTATTTTAATGCACTACCTGTGCTCTCTCATCAGATACCAAAGGATTAACAATCTGGTAAGTCAGTCCCACATGAATCCATGACTTGAACAATTTCCAATGGGGCGCCATTAGCAGGGATCCATGCTGGAGTGCAATCATGTATTGTAAGCAAAAGCCACATGCTTCATGTAATCATCCCATTCCCCACCATAGGTTAAAAGTGTCTTAGCCAGTTGATCAATTAGAGACCTATTAAAGTGCTCAACCATACAGTCTGACTTCAGATGGTAGGGAGTGGTACGTGTCTTTTTAATGTTCAGCAGATGGCAGAGGCTCTGAACTACCTCCACCTCAAACTGACAACCCTGCTCTGAATGTAAAGTCTCTGGAATGGCATGAATCAATACAGACAATGTGCCACTGTCTGTGCTGACTGATTAGGCAAAACATACAAATTGACAATCTTGGTAAAGTAGTCCTCAACAACCAGCATGTACCGGTTTCCCTTTGTGGTCACTGGACATAGCCTGGACATAGCCACTCCCTCAAATGACCTAACTGTCTGGGACCTACCCATAGGCGCTCAGTGGGTTGGAACAGGACCACGATGAGTCTGACATGCCTTGCACTGCTCACACAATGCTTTGATGTCTCTGTACATGGAAGGCCAGTAACAAAATTATCTGGGGCCCCATGCAGCTGCAAAGAATGTCCAATATCAGAGCAGAGGGAACAACCATTTGGACTATTGGGTTATCTGTGAGGGAACAGATAAGTGTTATACAACAGTCCATCAATGATTGAGAGATGATTAAACTCAGTCCACAAATTCCCTAAGCACTGAGAGGCGTCTTTTAACTTTCTCCTGGATGGCCTTTGTGACTGCGCTACCCAGCTCTAAACAGGTTTAATATCAGCGTCAGTCTGTTGCATAGCCCTAATGTTGGATGTATTATGTGATAAAGCATTCGGGGAAACATGCTATTAGAATTGTCGAGAAAGTTCACAGCAGTCTCTTCCCCTGCAGAATCGGTGACATGGGATGAACAGGGAATGTCAGTATTTGGTTGATTAGCGCTCACCACATTCACTTCCAATACCTCTCTAACACTGGACTCCACCTCACTCAGTCCAGGAGTCTCAAGTGCATCCTCATTCTTGTGGTCTTGTCCATCTTTATGTACAATGATCCAATTCAGCAGATCAAGTTCCAGAATCCATCTTCCTCTCCTTCCTGTTGGACCGTTGTCAATGGACAGATGCCGAAGTGCCAAGAGTGGTTGATGAACTGTGATAATGGTAAATGAAGCAAGTCCAATACTGCCCACACAATAGCCCACAGCCAAAGGTTGACCAACATCTCTGTGTGGATTTCAACACCCGGCTGGAATATGCAACCACATGCTCAATCCATCTCTATCCTGGGCAAGAACTGCACCAACGGCCAAGTTGGAGGCACCAATGTAGATTTTAAAAGGCACACTGAAGTCAGGCAATATCACTAAAGGATCAGATGAAAACACACCTTTCAAAAGGTTGAATGACTTGTCAAACTCAGCAGTCCACACAAAGGGCACATTCTTTCCAATGAGCTGGTTCAGTGGAGCAGCATGTTTAGAAAAGTCCCTAACAAATAGTCTATAATAAGAACATAGTCCCACAAATGCCCTGACCTCAGAAGGAGACCGGGGAACCGGCCAGTGCACCTCCGAGCTTCTTTATTAGAGGAGTTTGGCAGAGGCGGTAGGAAAGGAGATGATTGGTGCAGTTCATTGCTTATTGGTCTCTCATTGGTTGGTGTTCGTGCTGCTTTCAGGTCGTCCTGCAGCCTTTTTCAAGTGACTGATGGATTCTCTCTTACCTTCCATATCTATGAAGATGTTGTGAAATCTTACATGGCACACTTGTTTGGGAATGATTAGTTGTGGTTCCATGAACTTTCCACCTGAATATTAACAAACCAGTTGTACTGACCGGGATGTTTAAGGTTTCGCTGTGGCCCTGTAGTGAGTGTTGTTTAATTATGTTGTCCCTGAGACCATTAGGAACTCCTTCACCTTCACCATGAACGCTACTTGAGTGAAATCGTCCCAACCACAGTATGCTTATGAATTCAGTACAAACTTTTTTGTTCATATTTACACATACAAAGTCAAACATTGTGAGTAAATTTGAAGTGGATGTATGCACTGCTGGAAGTATGTTAAATAACAAACACTAAAGTGTCTGAATCTTTATTTTCCCTAACTGTATTGTAACCACTTGCTGTTATCATGCCTGCTGAGGATTTCATAATTTTTTTCCTTGTGTTTGCAGACTATGCACCGGGCAAGTGTTGATGAGGCACAGAAGAAATGCCCAGAGTCTGAAAGCATGAGACCCTACCACAGGGAAATGACAGTTTTAGACTTCAATCTGGACATGGTTAGAGAAACATGTCTGGATAAAGATGAAGAAAATCCACAGGTGCCAGAAGGGTGTGAAGTGGAGAGCGGTGATATGGAAGGCGTTTCTTTCACTAACAAGGAAATTCTGCTTGTGTCCATGACTAACACAAGTGTAGCGATTCTGCGAGCACGAGGATGCAACCCCCAAAACCCCTGCAGCACTTGTGGTGCCGCAGGGTGCACCCTCAGTGACTTTGTCGTGGCTACTAAGCAGACTAAGGTCACATCAGGTAAGGGCTAAAACAAAGTAAATTTTTTTGTTTACCATGTTGTAGTAAATTGATGACTATGCTCAGTGATTCATTTAGTTCTGTTCTCAATGCATATTACATCAGTGACCTATAAAAAAAAAAAAAACAACTGAAACACTTCTGTAAACGTTCTTTAACACATGCATTCACACACATTTGGTTAACTCCAGAACCGCAGGCACGATTGTACATTTTGTTCTACATGCCAAAATGTGACTTGAGAACATTGTCGAATAAGCAACGTGTTAACACATCAACACTTATTGAATGTATTGAAACTTATTGAGAAGTTTGTGCAACCATATGCTGTACTAATACAGTTTATATACAGTCAACATATAGTAAAGTAGAACTAGTACTCAAGTGTCAGTATATGTGTGCATAGTGCTCATAAATCTTCTGTTTCTTCAGCTTACAGAGAATATATTCGAAAACGTTTCGAAAGAGGTCAAGTTTTGATCCAGAGTTTACTGCAAAAAGCCATCTGTCCTGAAAATATCCGACGAAGAGAACTGCCTTGCATAAGTAATTCCACCACAGGTTAGTACAGGATCAAATTCCAAGCTACATGGATGTCTGGCTAATAAATATAATTATTAAAAAAACACTACATATACAAAGTACAGTACATGGATAAGTGACTAATCACATCTATATGTGCTTGTTGAACATTTTTTGAAGATTTTGTCCTCCCTTTTGTTATAATATCCACCATTCTTCTGGGAAGGCTTTCTCCTAGTTTTTGGAATGTTAGGTGATGAGTTTCAAATCATCCCAAAGATATTTAGTGAGATTATGGTCAGGGCTCTGTGCAAGCCACTTGAGTTCTTCCACACCAACTTTGGTAAAACATATTTTTCCTGTGGACAGGGGCATTGTCATTACTGGAACAGGTTTGGGCTCTGCCTCGAAGTTCCAGTAAAGGAACTTAATACAAAGACTTTCTTGTGTGTTTCAAACTATTTGGCAACAGTTTGTGGAAGGCACACAAATAGATGTGATACTATAATTTTGGTCACATAGTGTAGATTTCCAGGTCAGTGAAATTGTGCTACGTTCAGGGCTTCACTGTAGAAGAGGAACTGACCGGATTAATATTTTAACAAATCATGCCATGCGAGTGAAAATCTATTCTTATTCTTAACTCCAAATTTAAAGCATGCATATTGCCTGTCTTACAGAGAACATCACAATCTACTACTATATGTCAAATGCAGAAGAAGATTTCGATAAAGGCGTTCCTGTTGTTTTGAACTTCAGCGGCTCAACAAACTTCCTTAAATGCATGTGTGAGAATGGCAGACCAGCTTTGACTCTTGAGGTAAGAAACGATCCATTCAAGAATACAAAAATGTAGTGAAACGAGGAAATTTGTAAAACATGTCTTACAAATCCAGTATCAAACATGTAAAATACACAGACAGTTACAGGGTAGTACAAATACAGAGGTTAGTGCGCATCATGCCTGGGAACCCACGGGACTCAACAAAAAAAGTGGTGATGTGGGCACTGGTAGCTTAATTGTTAAGATTTAGGACTACTGCTTGGAAGGTCAGGAGATCAAATCCCAGCACCACCAAACTACTACAACTGCTTAGTTGTATAAATGAGCCTTTCACTTCTATAA
Organism: Stegophilus panzeri; assembly: GCA_024331685.1. Lineage (NCBI taxonomy): Eukaryota > Metazoa > Chordata > Actinopteri > Siluriformes > Trichomycteridae > Stegophilus > Stegophilus panzeri. The sequence continues at coordinate 17,706,389 of JANDJT010000164.1, read as the reverse complement.
GTTGCTTTGAATAAGGGCGCCTGCCAAATGCCATAAATGTAAAATGGTGGTGAAAACAGTAATTTTGTCAGAAAATATTGCAGGCAGGTGAAAACAAGGACTGCGAGACTGGTCAAAAGTAAAAAAAACAAAACAAACAAATGCTGGGATTAGTCGAGTATCCATGCACATGGGTGACATTAGTCGAGAGTGTCAATAGGATTGAGTAAGAGTATCTTTGGAATTGGTCAAGAATGTCTGTGAGAATGGGAAGGACTAGTCAAGCATGTCTACTGGAATGGACAGGAATAGTCATGAATGTCTGCAGGAGTAGACAGGTGTCCTTCCGGATTGGCCAGGAGTGGGATTTATAAAATGGTCATGCACACACCTCTAGCCTAAATGACCGTGTATAAACATTTTAACTCATGCTGAATGTCAAGTAGTCTTGAAGACATATTCTAATTCATCTGAGGGCCTTCATTAATTCTGAATGAAGACATATCTGCTGAAGAACCATGAAGGATTCTAAGTGAAGTCCAGATTATTCAACATTACAACAAAAGATTGCATAGATTCAGATCTTGTTATTCACGTAAGAACTGATTGACTACAAAGTTCTGTCGTGTTGGTTTTTTGTTTCAGTGCTGTGACAAAAGCAAGCTGCAGTCTATCTGTAAGGATGACCCGAGCACGTGGCCTTTTGTCTTCTACCTGAAAACTACAAAGGACAACCACCGTCGCTTTGAGTCGGCTGCGTACAGTGGTTGGTTCATCCACACAAAACCTTCTGGCTTGGTGTGCGTGGACCAAGGAACAAATTACAGGGAGAGTAACTTCTACATCATCATCCAGTTAGGAAACGAATAAAAACATTTCTTAGATATTTAGACCCCTAAACTTGGGTTGTGGGTTTCAGCTACAACATATTCAAATTTGTAAGACGTATGAATTCATTATCATCAGAATAAACACAACGGTGTTGAGATATCATTTGACATTAATCAATCCAATGATATTTTTCTCTCATTATAATTAGTCACACTTGACTTAAAATGTTACTCATGCTAATTATCCCTGCTTTTGTAATTATTAGTGGCACTAGCATTCTATTAATGTCTTGTACATATGAAGCAATTTTTGATCAGCATTAAATGCCAACTTTTACTCCGAGCTGATGTGCAACTTTTAACTGCTACTGCAGTATTACGTAAATATGTATCATATCACAATTTATTGATTTTTACTTTTTTTCACATTCATTTTTATAGTATGTGCTTTTCTTTGCTACATCTGTAAAAATGTACTGTGTACAGATTTATTCTGTATCATCTCTGAATGTTCTCGTTAAGAATGAAGAATTTAGTGCTCCAAGAATGTTTATGTAAAGTTAATAAATGTTGTTTTTGTGCTTAAGTGACATTATTTTTTTTATGCTGTTATAGTAGTGAAAACTGTTTTATACCAATGTCTATAGTACTATTGAATATTTATATCTACAGTATTCAATATCTACTGTATATACAGTATCTACAGTATACACAATACATGATAACGTCGATCATCATGTAAATTGGCTAACAGTTTTGTAGACATTAATGTTTATGACTTTCAGACAATAAAGAAATGTATAAGTATGTTTTCAGTATTAATCCTTTATCTGTTCGTGTGTATACTTATTTATTGTGTTTATTGCTGCTAGATTGTGGTTATCATTTCTTATTAACACTTTTTTCCTTCTTTGATAGAGGATTTGCCATGTTCACCAGTTAATTAGAATTCCATTAGCTTACTTTTATTCTTAAGAACTTTGTTTGTGGCACTTAATTGAACATTCATTTACCATTACAGATGACTACAAATAATAGTAAACAAAAGGTAGTCCTGGACAGCATTAGCCAGGGTGAACTTTACCATTAGGCTACCAAGGGGCATGAAAACGCTGCAGAAACTTATGGTTAAGAAACGTCTGGGTTACACATTTAACCCTGCTCCCTGAGAAGGGAACGAGACGTTGTGTTTAGCATAACACTATGGGGAGTGCCTCTTGCGTGCAACCAGCATCGGAAGCTTGTGTAAAATCATGCCTATTTATAGGCCTGCCATGATCAGGTGACGTGGCAATTAAGCGTGTTGCGTGATA
>JANDJT010000164.1:17674170-17690453 GCA_024331685.1 Stegophilus panzeri | reverse complement strand
GCAGAAAGATATGTACACATTTTGGAGCAACATACGCTGCCATCCAGAGCAGGACAACGCCAGACCACATTCTGCCCAGATTACAAGCGCATGGTCGCATAAGCAGAGAGTGCAAGTGCGAGCGTGGCCTGCTGCAGTACTGACCTGTCTCCGAATAAGAACATGTGGTGCATTATGAAGCATAAAATAAAACAACGAAGGCCCCGTACAGTTGCACAGCTGAAGAAATGCATGAATGGTTGAATGGGGGAAAATTCTGCTGGCTAAACTTAACCAACTGGTGACTTCACTCAGCGTCCAAACGCTTAATAAGTGTGATGTTCCACAGCGGTAAACAGTCAACTGTCCCAACTTATTTGGAGTGTGTTGCAGTCATCAGATTTGAAATGAGTGTATATTTTCAAAAATAAATTCACAAAGTAAAAGATCAAATAATGGGTTAATAATGTGTTTTCAATATAGTACAGGGTGCACTGAATTTTCAAATGACTCTTTTTGTTTGTTTTTTTTGCATTTTCCATACTGTCCCAACTTTTTCGGAATTGCCGTTGTACAAGCTGGTAAAAGCTACAAAGCCATTACTAAAAAGTAAATATGGTAAGCACAGGTAGATGAGGGTTCTGGATCATTAGTCCACCTGCAATAGAGCTGTCAGTACTTCCCTTCCTTGAGACAGTTTAAAGCACCTTTACATGTTTAGGTTAACATTGTGAGTTTAATTGCTGCAGGACACTGATAAAAACACCAGCATCATGGACTCTATAAAATAAATTATTCACAGTGGACACATGCGTACATGTGTCCACAATGTACAATATATTATTCACAGTACATGTGTACAATATATTATTCACAGTGGACACATGCGTACAGTCAGGGGCATAAATATTTGGGGATTGACACAGTTATTGTAAATTTTTATTGTTTTTTTTGTTGTTGTTATTTTAGCTCCTTTTCAAACAGTGACTGCCTGAAGTCTGGAACCCATAGACATCACCAGACAATGGGTTTCATCGCTAGTGATGCACTGCCAGGCCTTTAATGCAGCTGTCTTCAGTTCTTGGGCTGTACATGGGTCGTTTTTCTATTTTACTCTAATGTGATCTGTTTTTGAGGCTTACCAATGGTTTACATCTTGTGGTAAACCCTCTGTATTTCCTCTCCTGAAGTCTTCTCTTGTTGTTTGTTGTCTTGTTGTCTGATTGTTGACTTTGACACAGATACACATATATTGTTCTTGATCTAGGGGGGCACAGTGGCTTAGCGGTTAACACACTTGCCTCGCACCCTGTGTACGTGGAGTTTCCTCCCCCAGTCCAAAGACATGCAGTGTAGGCTGATTTGCATTACCAAATTGTACGTAGTGTGTGAATGGTTGCGGAAGTGTGTGTGTGATTGTGCTCTGCGATGGATTGGCACTGTGTAGGATAAGTGGTACAGAAAATGGATGGATGGATGTTCACCTGTTGTGAAGGACTTTTTCTTCACCAGGGTAAGAATGCTACTGTCATCCACTGTAGTTGTTTTCTGTGCAATTTTAATGTTCAATTAATGCTGAATTTGTGTGCTAGACCTGACCTGAGCTGAACTGCTTTATCCATGCCAGATGCAGCCTTTAGCGCAGACTCAAACAACCTTGAACACTGGTGACCTTTGAATAGTTAGTCTGTTGTTCCAGGTAAAAGTTATTTTCATGGAGAATGTCATGACTTTTCAGTCACTTCAGGAGGCGAAGGTGGATGCAAGTGCAGATAAGGTTTAATGCAAAAAAAAAAACAAAAAAAACCACAAAACAGTATCTATGGAAACACAACGTCTTTATGTAAAATATACATAAATGAGAACTTAAAATCACTATGAAGCTATTGGGAAGGGTTGAAAGGTCACACTATAATCACCACCCACAAATAAAATTCCCTAGAGAAAAAGAAACTACCCCAGAACGTTTTGGTTTTAGGAGCTGTGTTTTCGATATACTGCTTGCACGTCCACGTTCCATTTTCCAAAGCCTACGCTTACAGAAAATGGACTTCTTTTTTCAACCAGCAACTTTGTTCAAAAACAAGACCAATGTGGTGTAAAAAACTGTGACCCTCGCAACTCTGTAAAACAAAAACCAAATGCAGTAAAAAGATACGAACAGTAGGTGCACTATTTTATTCATTTATACTTATTTATAATATATTTATTCATTTATTATTCATACTAATTCATTCATTCATTATTATTGTTGTTTGTTTTCTTATTTATTTATTTATTTATTTATTAGCAGTTTAGCAGCTCTTCAAGTTTTAGAAGCTCTATGAGTAGCTGGGCATGATGTTGAGGAATGCTCATTCTCCAACACAAGACCTGCTTGAGCATCATATGTTCAGATCATGAAAGTGAAGAAACTTGATCACTACTTCCTAATATCACATAGAAAATGATCTGAGAATCAATCATGCAAGGTAAGAGGCTCTCAAGTTTATGATGGATTAATATCCATATTAAATAAAATATTTCATGTTTAAATATTTCATGTTTCATGTTAAGGTAGAGTAGAGGCTAAGGGTTTTTTCAGGAACCCATGTGGGGATTTCCCATACAAATCAGAAATGATTAGCTTCACTCTGCACGTTGTTTCCGTGGCTGCTGTTTCCTCATTTCTGTCACTTAGCTTTTTTTTTTTTTTCATGTGGTCATGACATCATAGAGATTCAGAATGTATGACTAGTCCAGCCCACTCTGAGCTTCTCAAATATCCCCAGATTCTGTGTTACTTCTCATTCTTCTCTGGCTTCCGAGGCAGCAGTATGGCACAGGTACAGTACAATCCTGCTTTCTACTGAGATGTTAGCGTTATAAAATGTCAGGCTCTATGCATGAATGTGTAATATGTGCTATTTGAAAGTGCGAAGATAGTTTAGAGACAGCATTGTCAGATTTGACATAGTACGTGTCTGAATTGCCTTCAGATGTCTTTAATATGATGTCCTTGAGATGTCTTTTATATAGTGATGGATTTTAGGATAGTTCTGTAGAGCGGTAGGAAGCAAAGAAAATCACGTGATGTTAAATAGTGTAGAAACTCAAGGTTTGACTCCAGAGACGTTTGTATTAAGCGTAGGGACGCACTCCTGCTCAGTATTGTGACTTCCCTGGTTCCTGTTGTTTCTGATTCCGTTTTAAAGCATTAATAAGAGTTCGGCATTAGCAGTAGGCTTTGCTTCTCATCCACGTTTTCTTCTTGTAGACATACAAAAACAGGTGTATGCACGCACACACCCGCACACACTCTCTCTCACACACACACATGGACTCATTCTTTTGTGGTCTATTGATTGTACAGTGAAACAGACTCTAACTGAATCAGCCACTTTCATTTTAAACTCCACTTAACATTTTAGTTCTGTTAAATTTAATAGGTTCTGCTTACCTTGTATGTACTTGCATGTTCAATTTTCACAACGGATGCACAAAAAAATGACCTGTAAATATTCATCTAAATCTAATACGAGTAATTATTGCATTATTGCAAGTACCACTGTACAACCCTCATACCGGACACTATGTACCATACAATCTGATATTCAACTATGTACCAGAAACTTCCTGTATTTAACATTTAAATGTACAGTACTTAGCAAATATTAGGTACGTACCATACTGTAATATAAAGCACTGCTAAGTTATTTATTGATGTGCTTATTTAAACAGAGGCCCTACAGAATGAATGAATGAATGAAACACAATAATCATGACTGATGACATGGTTAACTAGTGGAGCCTGAATTTCATTAGTGATTGTATGTCTCTTCTTCACACAATAGCTCTGTCTTCATACACTGACTCACCCTACTGTATAAATATACAAATACGTGTCACAAAATTTTGTTGTTTTTCTACACAACCTCTATTTTGTTCGGTGCAAATGTTCCAGCATTTAACAACTGTCCACATTCCTCCGAAAAGATGAATTCTTCCTCCAGGACACTTATACACATCTGTTTGCCATCTGTTGCCATTCTTCCTCTGACCGGAAGGTATTTCCACCCTAATTTGTCCTTTAGTCGTCCAAAAATAACCCTGCAGGATGTTGTGTGAGTAATAACTGATGATGCTCGTAAATTACTACATAGCATCTGTTTCTCTCATTTATGTCACAACTTTAGAAGCTTTTCGCTTAATCATACATATACACATGTTCTCTAACTAAACTTAAATTTCACTTAACCTGCCAGTCGGTTTCTCCCTTGGCGTTATCTCTCTGAAAATTCCACATCTCTTACAATCTACTTAACTATTGTCATGTAATGGAGGTTGAAATGGATGCGAGTGCAGATAAGAGCTTTATTGAAGAGAGGCAGGAAGACCAATCCAAAACATGAATCAAAAGGTTTGGTCCAAAACAGGCAATGGGTCAGGCGATCTGCAAACAGGCCTAAACATGGCTAAACTAGAATCGGACAACGAGGGCGAGAACGAGATTAAAACTATGGTGCAGAAACCCATGCAATACTTCCTGACGAACAAAGAGACATGAGGGGTTTAAATACTAAACGGAATCAAGGGTGAAACACAAAACAGCTGAGTACAATGATGGCGGGCTTGAGAGGTCATCTCGTCGGCCTCGGACAGGAACATGGCTTGGGAGGCTGCTTCTTCAGCCTTCAACTGGGACTTGACATGGGAGGTCGCCTCGTTAACCTCATGCTGGCGCTCTGGAGATGAGGTCGCCATGTTGATCTCATGCTTGAACTCCAGAGATGAGACCCCCTCGTGGGTCTCATGTTGGAGCGCAGGGGAGGAGGTCACCACGTTGACCTCTGACTGGGGCTCTGGAGCTGAGGTCGCCATGTTGACCTCCAGTTGGAGCTCTGCAGGTGAGACCACCTCGTGGGTCTCAGACTGGAACTCTGGAGATGGTTATTTGTTATGGTTAGCAAGCTGATATTTTAAAAAATCTAAACAGAATGATATATTTGGTCAAGCACAAGTGTGGAAAGCCCATGCTGCCTTCAGATAACCCAGTACTGAACCAAGCGGACTGTGGGAGTAGTCATCGTAGTTCAAAATGAGTGAGAGAAGTGGTTGTAGTAAACTCAAACGAAAAAGAGAAAAAGAGGAGAGGGAGGCGTCTTTATTAAGTTTGTTTCCATCTCGATACTGTTGAATTTTAAGATGAATATTTAATATTCAACAATTATTATACATTAGACAACTTCAATCTTCAAATAGAATGGCATTGGACATGCATACAATAACGACAAAGCTGTAAGAAATTACAACCACAAGAAAAAAGTGTTGATATGTTGATATATAAGTTTTTAATCGGTGTTTTTCACTAGTGTCACTACTTCCTGTCATCATTTATCACCGCGCACCTCTGCGTGATTGGGGACTTCCGCATACTCGCCATCACTTCTATATTTTCCCCTAAATTCCACCCATTTCTGAAATCTTGCCTGCTTGCAGCGTAAGTACCTCCCACTTGGAGGTCTCCGGGCTGCAGGGATACATACTTCTGCTTTACGCGAGAGGAAATCGTGACAACTATAGCCATGTCTCAGAGATTCTTTCAAGATGACAACCGTGTAGCAGATGACAGCAGAATTCACTAAGCATAGTAAATATTAAATATTTTGAGTCATTTCTAACATCTTTAGTTACTGTTTTTATTTATGTGTGTGTGTGTGTGTGTGTGTGTGTGTGTGTGTACAATAGTCCTTTCTGGACTCTTTTTTCTAAAAGAGACACTTTTTTCTAATTATTTCAAACAAGAAATTATATCATTGCTTATATTCTTGTAGATGCTGGCTTTAATCCCTGCTTTTGTTGCAAATAGAATATGACGTTTTAATCTCTCCACAACATGGCACCTAAGTGTACAGTGAAATTTGTGCTCAGAGCTGACCAAACAAAACTGAGTTCCTCAAAAATATGTGTCAGTGTTCAATACCAATGCCTAAGCATTGTTATGCAAAAAAATATATATTTTTAAATGGTATTACAAAGGGACAGAGAGAAAATCTGAGAACTACAAAACTAATCGCTGTCCGAATATACAATGTTGATTTGAAGGACTAGAACACAAACACATTCAGACTGAATAAACACTTTTAAAAATAGCTGGAGGTGTATTCTGAAAATACCGACATACCATTACATTGAACACTTACTGCAGATTGGTTTTACTGTATATCAGCCTAAATCAAGAACAATAATTTTTTTTTTTTTGCATTTTGTACACCAGAGCAGAATCCCCGAAGCGTGCCTGAAGTCTGACAGCAAAATGGAGAACATCACCCTCTGCTTTCATCTGGAGATGGTTAGAAACACACATCGTGACATAGAAGAGAATCTGAGTGAGTCAGAAGAGTCAGATGGCGAGGGCATCAGTATAAAAGGTGGATGTGTGGTCGATGGAAAACTTCCTCAAGAGATGAAAGGTGAGGTTGATAAATCCGCTGTGATGATGATGATGTTAGTGAGTCTTTTAGATCTTCCTCGTTACCGAATAAACATACTGTGATGCTGATGTTGCATTTATACTTAATAACAGTTACAGACATGTTTAAATCATGTCTTCATCCGGCCTTTTAGGAAAAATATGAACTGCTGTAGGTCTAATCACATACTGTATTAAACCTGGCCCCCAAATGGTGCAACAGAAAAGCATTTGGAGGACTGCTAGTTTGAATCCTGAAGATACCACAGCCATCTGTATCTGGGAGCTCAAGAGAGCAAAAATGGGTGGGAGGCTAAATTATGTATGGGAATGCCATTACCCAGCTAATGCACTAGTTCGATGCAAGTAAATATTTGTGAAGTGACTGTCCCATTGTTTTTCCCTTGGCACAGGGTCTTTTAAAAAAGATCAAGAAAGTCAAGTGCTGATCCAGGGTATACACCAAACAACCATCTGCGCCAAAAATATCAAACCAAAAAGAAGAGGGGCTTGCATGAGTTATTCCTCAAGTAAGTATGGGAGCTGCATTTTTCTAAACCACTGTGTTTTCCGTTTTCCGTTTCCGTGAGTCACGAAATAATTCCTGATATATCTTCCATGAAGTCAGTAAAATTGTACAAATCCAAGTTTCTCTGTAGGACTCGACATGGATTAATGTACAAAACGTTTTTCCACAACTGATAAAATGCTGATGGGAATTCTCTCTTTTTACATCTTTATTTTCATATTTCCTGTCTTTCAGACAACATCACCATTTACTACTACAAGTCAAATATGTTAGATGATCTGGGAAAGGGTGTTCCTGTTGTATTGAACATCAGCAACTCAAATCAATTTCTGAAATGTACATTCATACAGGACAAAGCCGTCCTGACTGTCGAGGTAAGACAGCAAACACACTTTAAGCCACTGACCAATCCTCTCTTTTTATATATAATAATAAATAATCAAAAGTGAGTGTATATGGGTTTGTGTTTAGTATGGTAATTCCACTTCATGTGATACAGCTGAACTCTACAGTATGATGGGTCAACAATATATAATTCATTAAATGTATAGGTGCCTGGACTTTTTGGTGATTGGATCTATAATTCTTTTTAACGCATTTGAGGGGCTTAGTTAGTTCCAAATGATGACTTGGATAAGTGGAAAACTTATAAGAGGGTAGCGCCTTTGAACTCAAAACAGTCTCAATTCTTCATGGCATGATTTCCTCAAGATGTTGGAAACATTCCTTTGAGATTCTGGTCCATGCAGTTCCTGCAGATATTTCAGGTGAACTTTCATGCTTCGAATCTCCCGTTCTACCACATCTAACACCGAAGGTGTTCTATTAGATTCAGATCCGGTGACTGGGAAGGCCACTGAATTTAAGAACACTGAACTCATTGTCATGTTTATGAAATCAGCTTTTGCTTTGTGACGTGGTGCATTATCGAGCTGGAATTAGCCATTAGAAGATGGTAAATTGTGGCCATGTAGGAATGCACACGGTCAGCAACAATACACATATAGGCTGTGCCATTCAAGCGATGACTGATTGGTATTAATGTGCCAAGAAAACATTCCCCACACCATTACACCACCTCCACCAGCCTGGACTATTGACACAAGACAGGTTGGGTCCATGGATTCATGCCATTGGTGCCAAATTCTGATCCTACCATCCATGTGCCTCAACAGAAATTGAGATTCATCAGACCAGGCTACGTTTTTCAACTGTCTTCAACTGTCTTGTATTGATGAGCCTGTACCCGCTGCAGCCTCGGATTTCTGTTCTTGGCTGACAGGACTGGAACCTGACATGTCCTACTACTGTTGTAGCACATTCTGAGATGCGTTTCTGCTTATTTGAGTTACTCTAGGCTTTCTGTCAGCTTGAACCAGTCTGGCCATTCTCCGTTTACCTCTCTCATCAACAAGGCATGATTGGCTGATTAGAAAACTGCATAAATACGAAGGTGTACCAGTGTTCATAATAACGTGCTCAGTGAGTGTAACTAACCTTATAGATTACAACGCACATCTAGTCAACATGGCGTACTCTTATAACACCAATTATAAACATCAATTATCCTGCAGTTCAGTAGGTTAAGAGTTAATACATTTATCAATATGTTTGCCTGCAGACCAACCAAACTCATCTGTTTCTAATGAATATTCTGTTTTTCAGTGCTGGGAAAAGGACAAATTGGACTCTATCTATAAGAATGACCCCAACACTTGGCCTTTTGTCTTCTACCTCTCATGTACGAAGGACAACTGCCGTCGCTTCGAATCAGCCCAGTGCGATGGTTGGTTCATCCGCACAGAATCTGACACTGTGTGCATGGCTGAACAAAAAGACAAAGATCGAGATTCAGAAAAATATTCCTTCCTCATTCTATGTACACAAAATACAGCAAAGTCAAAATCCTAATTAAAACAGGCTCTACTGTTTTACTGAGTTTATTCCAGAAATGTGGAGTTTAATGCTGTAAAATTAAGCTATTTAATATAATGTACTAATACTAAATAGTATTATTTTATTCACTTTCTGTTTAGAGGTGTACAGGAGCTATTGTGTAACCTTTAACTGCCATTGCAGTATTATGTAATATGTATCATATCACAATTTATTGAATTTACATTATCAGTATTTTTTCATGGGCGTGTGCATTTCTTTGCTGTCTACTGTACAATATTTTATTTTAATTTATATTTATATATATATATTCCATGTAATTTATAAAGAGCTCTGTTCATCTTGCGGAGATACAGTAATTTGCTGGCATGGTTTTGGTCCACTGCAAATCAACAACATTTCTATTTTGATTGGAATGGTCTATTCCAGGATGACCACGCCCCTTCAGCGGGCACTAGGGGTTAACTGAATGGTTTAACGTTATGGCCTTCAGTCATCCAATCTGAACTTTGTCTAAATTAGACTTGTAGAAACTGATTCCAGTGACTCATGATGGCTGGACAACTTACTGAAACACTTTATGTTGGTTTTTCCCTTAATTTCTCACGCAAATTCATTAACAGAGAAACTGTTATTGTAATGTGTTTTTGTAATGTGTTTTCATTCTCGTGTGCTTCATTTTGTTTTGTTACATTTCAATATATAATATCAATATAAAATATATTTTAAAAAACATTTGTTTTGTGTTATATATATGTGTGTGTGTGTGCGTGTACTACTTTTATAATCAGTATAATATGTAAGCAAGTTATATATATATACATTTTATAATACACAAATTTACAATGTACAGCGATTCACTGCAGCATTCTCACATATGAATAACATGTTTGAGCATGTTAGCAAAATTCATTGGTCCATCTCTTCATTTGTACAGTCAAATATATCTCTTGAAGTTGATTTTAAGTCTTTTAATTGTGTCTTTTTATCACTGCTTATGATAATTTCCTGATCAGTGCTGATCAGTTGGTTAAAATCCCGTTTGCTCATTGTCGCTCTCATAAGCTTTGTTCACCGTCCCATTAGTATGTTCCTCGTACGGGTTTTCAGGCTTGTCCACCTTCTTGGCTTTCCTATAAATCAAAACAGTCAATTGAACATACAGGCTTTGATTAAACATCCTATGTGAATTTATCATTTAAGCAATTATGACGGAAGAACTGTCGATATTCGCTCCCAAGATCTTGTCATGAAATGGAAAAATAAGCAGTTATTTTGTAATATACTTGAAAAAAACGTTTAAATCAAAACGAATTTCAAGCGAATGCCATCAGAAAGGAGAAAGCAAACACTTTTCCTGAAAGTCAGCTTGCAAATTGCGGCAAATTCATCGTCAGCCAATTATAAATTTGTGTACACCACTACTTACATATCAGAGATTTACAATGTAAGCCATTGATTTCAATTCAGCCAGCAGGATTATGCAACACACCAATTTGGCAAACCACTCTTTTTCACATCCATGCTTTGAGAGTTGTGTCATGTTTATACTGTATGTGTTTTCCCTGATGAGCTTACCTCTTCCTGTTCACGGTGCCCATGACAACGAGGTAAACACCAATACAAACCACCAAGGCCATCACCACGCCAAAAACAACCAGCCACACTTCAAACTGTGGCTCTGTAGGAGGAGCCAATGTGGCACGCAGGCCTTCAAACTCCAGCGTGTTGTCTGTCAGCTGAAAAACCCCATTGATGCGACCTCTGGAGAGCCTGTGCAGGGGAGAACGGGTGGGAGGGGGATTTCACACTCAGTAACTATAACCACTACCAATAACTTCTTGTAGAAAGTGATGCAATTACAGCACCAAGCCCCCTTCACATTTGGGGAGTACCTATATTTCTCAATACAGGTAATATACATTCTGAGAGTAATTATACCATGCAGTTGAATGCATAAGTCTGAATAGTCAGAAAGTTTTGATAACAGCAGATCTGACAGTAGTGTCTTCTACAAACCACAGGTTTATGAACTCGTTCTGGGACTCTATTGCTTCTATGACAATAGCAACAACTTAAACGTTTTTTTAAAAAATTGTGTAATGTTAACAGTCAGAGGTAAAGTTCCAGCTGTAACTGTTCTGACACAGGAACGTAAATATAATTTAAATTGACTTGATTTAAGCTTGCTTGTAATTAATAACTCGTTTTGCAGACATTCAATAACATTAAATATAATTATAATTCAATAATGAGCACGATGTGTCATTCTTTATTTAATTTTTTTTTTTAAATATCCGTTTGATAAACCGCTGTGGTGTAGGAGGATTAAAACACTTTCTGACATGCTGTTATTTATTTAAATAATCACTTCGGCCTCGTGCATCACAACCCCCTGTCTTTTTCCTAGAACAGAGTAGCAGTGCTCTCACCAGATAGCGGCCTCCACGTCTGCTTTGGGAATAATCCTAGTTGCGTTAGTAGGATCAGTCACCACAAAGTAAAAAGAGATCCTTGGAGATTCTTTGTATGTGTAGATATTCTCTGCCCTGGAGACATTGATTTAAACAAAATGAAATTTAACCCAAATATGTTGTTATAAATGCACACACACAAACACACACACACACACACACCAATCAGCCATAACATTAAAACACCTCGAGGAATGGACTCCACCTCTGAAGGTGTGCTGTGGTATCTGGCACCAAGACTTTACCAGCAGATCCTTTAAGTCATGTAAGTTGTGAGGTGGGGCCTTTATGGATTGAACTTGTTTGTCCAGCACATCCCACAGATACCTGATCTTGAGGCCAAGTCAACACCTTGAACTCTGTCATGTTCCACAAACCATTCCTGAACTGAATGGAATACTGTTGCCATGAAGATGTGTACTTGGTCTGCAACAATGTGTAGGTAGGTGGCACGTGTCCAAGTACAGTAACCTCCACCTGAATGCCAGGACCCAAGGTTTCAAAGCAGAATATTGGCCAGAGCATCACACTTCCTCCACCAGCTTGCCTTCTTCGCATAGTGCATACTGGTGCCAGCTCTTCTCCGGGTAAGCGACACACACACACGCACACACACGCACACACACACACACACACACTCTCACACACACACACATACACACACACTCACACACACACACACACACACACACACGGCCATCCTCATGATGTAAAGGAAAATGTGATTTATCAGACCAGGCCACCTTCTTCCATTGCTCCATTGTTCCAGTTCTGATGCTTACATGCCCAAGTGCTTTCGGCAGTGGACAGGGGTCAGCATGGGCACACTGACCGGTCTGCAGCTACGCAGCTCCATAAACAGCAAGCTGTGATGCGCTGTGTGTTCTGACGCGTTTCTATCAAAGCCAGCATTAACTTTTTCAGCAAGTTGTGCTACAGTAGCTCTTCTCTGGGATCGGACCAGACGGGCATGCCTTCAATCCCCACATGCATCAGTGAGTCTTGGGCTCCCATGACCCTGTCGCTGGGTCACTGGTTGTCCTTCCATGGACCACTTTTGGTAAATACTAACCACTGCATACTGGGAACAGAACACAAGACCTGCCGTTTTGGAGATGCTCCGACCCAGTTGTCTAGCCATCACAATTTGGCCCATGTCGATGTTGCAAAGTCGCAAAGTCCCGATTATATCCCACCTCTTGACAGGTGCTATTGTAATGAGATAATCAATGCTATTCCCTTCACCTGTCAGTGGTTTTAATGTTATGGCTGATCAGTGTGTGTGTATATATATATATATATATACATATATATATATATACACAAATATACATATTGTTTGATACTGACATGAAATCGACAACTTCACCCTTGGTCTCTAAATAGTATTGTCGCATGGCAAAGGCCATGGAGGCCTTAAAGAGGTACATCTCATTGCCATTCCACTGGTACTGAAAATAAAAAACAAATGAACATCTTCATCAGCATGTGTGGTGAATATTTACATCTAAAAATATACTAAATTATAAAGAATATAGAAATAAATATATATATATATATAAGGACAAAACATACTGCATTATCTCCCAGGGCAGCTTTTAGACTCACTCTCACTTTAATAGCATTTTCAGAGTCTGTGAACAAGCAAAGTGTATTAATGTAATACTGTATAATGTAATAATAATGTAATAGCAATAAAATCACGTTTATTGGATTTGAAACCTCGCTGAATCAGTTATTTTTGAAAGAGTATTTTAGCACATTAACAGTGAGGAGCAGTAGAATTTACTGGCATTGAGCACTTACATGGATCGATAGCAGCATCCCATCCTGGTTGTCTGTTGTTTTTCTGGTTTTCAGCCTTAAGCCAGTCATACAGTGTACTGAAGTAGTTCATCAGAGGTTGGGAGTCCATCCTGGTGTCACCCGAGATGTCCTCCAAAGCCCGTGTCCAGGATTTTGATCGGCCCAACTCAAGCATATGCCTGTCAGTAGACACATGATACAAGCTGGTGTCATTCCTCGCATTTACTATTTTGTTTTTAAACAATTCAGTGACATGTGGAATCTTTTCTGGGAATAAGGGAAAAATTAGACAAGTGTCCAGTGTATTTAACTTGAACACATGTTTCTCGTAAGAGTTTAACTAGTAAGGAATAAACCATGAGAGGGCATACTGTTATAATCAACCACAAACTTTTCTTTTCCAACAAAAGCACATTCGGAAGTGTTTTATTCCCCCACAGCAATATGTCAATGCTTGCTTGTAATGTCAATGACATATGCTTGCAAGTGTGGATGGGCCAATGGGGGAATTTGGGCAGGACACCGGAGTAATACCCCTACTCTTTTACGAGAAGTGTCCTGGGGTTTTTAATGACCACAGAGAGAGTCAGGACCTCGGTTTAATGTCTCAACCGAAAGATGGTGCTGTTTTTACAGTATAGTGTCCCTGTTGCTATACTGGGGCATTAGACCCCACAAAGACCACAGGGTGAGCGCCCGCTGATGGCCTCACTAATACAATTTCCAGCAGCAACCTTAGTTTTCCCCAGGAGGTCACCCATCCAGGTAGTGCCCAGGCTCAACCCTGCTTAGCTTCAGTGGGAAACTGCAATGTAATAATAATGTAATATAAACCTGCGATTTGCTTTGCAGCCATCAGACCTAAGGTTATAGGAAATGACCTGAAGGAAATGAAGATTTGAAGCTGTGAAGCTGTGAAAGCAAAACATTTTTTATACCTAAGTTTGTTGCCAGCATTAGTGGAGTTTGTGATGTCACATTTGTAAAGAGGGCCACTGTGGCCAGCTTCCTGGCAAAGCGCAGCCTGAAACTGGAACTGGTATATCGTTCTCGTAAAGTATCTGTGTAACAGACAAACAGGAAATGGTTGTCAGCTTTTTCAGAAGGGCTACCACTATGAAAGAAAAGGGTTCTCATACAATATTTTTCAAGCATCAAAGAATATTTAGTTTTTTTATTACACTGTATTTTACGATGTCTTCCGAACCTAAATCACAAATGTGTTTCGTGTATACATTTATTAAATAATGCTTATATGTTACAAGTGAATACCGGATAAATGAATAATCCCCAGACACATGGAAAAGAGCAGGTGGGTCACAATATGTCTCATCTCTAGGTAAAGGCTCCACCACACCAACCAGCTCTCGTCTGTAATAGACAAACCAATGAGATGCATTATTAGCCTAGTGCACTAGTGTTATAACCAAGAAAACTGTTTATGTGCCACATATACAATTCCACTTAACCCACTATTGGTAATGAAATAAGGAAGACACTATAGAACATAGTACATTTTGTATCAGACCACCTGTTAGATTGATTGTTTAAACAATAAATAGCTCTTAATGTCTACACTTAGTTTGATCCCTAGATTTCACCTGTGAAGACTGTGTTTGTTGTTAAAAAGGATCAACCATGGGAGAATCCGGAGGAACTTCATCATCCAAATTAATCAGGAGGAACTTTATCATGCAGCAAGACAATGATCCAAAACACACTGCCACCTCAACAAAGGACTTCATCATGGGGAAAAGTGGAAGGTTTTAGACGGGCCAAATCAATCACCAGACCTTAACCCAGTTGAGCAGCATTTCACCTCCCGAAGAGGAGACTGAAGAGAGAAACCCCCCAAAACAAACAACAACCGAATGAAGCTGCTGTAAAAATCTGGAAAAGCTCCACAAAAAGAGACACCAAAATTTGGTGATGTCATTGGGTCACAGGCTTGATGGACTTATTGCAAGCAAGGGATATGCAACTAAATATTAAGTGTTATTTACTTTAATTTACTTTGAGACTTTTTTTTGTACAGGTTGTCTGTAAAATGAGATGGTCTGATACAAAAGGTTTAATGTTTTATGTTGTTTAACACATCTAGATGTAAATACCAGGAAATAAAAGCTGAAATCCTAAAGCCTCATCTCATATCCATCTTTTGATCTCAAACCCAAATGTCTTTCGTGTTTAGCACAAAAAGTAAATTGGCCTTGCCGTTCCAGTAGTTTTGGAGGGGACTGTATATGACTAACTGAGAGAGTTGCATCATAAAGGAATCTTTCCAATCACATCATAAGGGTGAAACCATTTTTAAGGTCTTACACTTACTTCATCTCCCACCAGCGGAGCATCCACTGCTCTTTTGGGATAGTCCCCTGAAACACCTGCCAACGCCATTCCTCCAGCATGTAGGTGAATGGCAAAGTTGCCACAATGGTAAGGGCCTGCTTCAGCAGGAAGTTAATTTCAGTCTCTGAAAAAGCAGAGCGGATATACTGTAAATAATTTCAGGTTAGCCAAATCTGAATTGCACTTCAACTCAATGTTTCATTTTAAGGGACATTATGTGATTTTGTTTTATTCGTATAATATAATGTTACAGACCTGCCAACCCAAGGCATAGTCCTGGACAAGCGGTGATACAGGTTAAAAACTCAATACATTTTCCACATAAAGTACAAAAGTTTGTGTAAATACTTTATATGCAGGGTTTTACAGTAACCACAGCCGCATTGTTTGGGAGGAAGGAGAACTATTGCCTCCTGGTCATTCCTGTAAACCCTGAATATTTGTATACTCAAGTCAACAAGTTTGAATCTGCTGTTTGAACACAGCTGTGAAGAGCATGATGCCAAGCAGTGTTTTAAATCACTTTCTAATTATCATGAAATCATCAAATGATTTGGTACATGTTCAGTTTTATACTTTTATCTCTTGATGTGCAGTCTATCCATCTATTCATGTAAAATTGTAAAAAATAAATAAATAAATAAATAAATAAATAAAAATTATACACAGTGGGGGAAATAAGTATTGAACGCGTCAACAGTTTTTTCAGTAAATATATTTCTAGTGAGGTTATTCACATGAAATTTTCACCAGACATCAGTATTAACTCAAGAAATCCGGAAATATAAAGAATTCACAA
>JANDJT010000164.1:17660207-17673768 GCA_024331685.1 Stegophilus panzeri | reverse complement strand
TTTTTATAGACCATCAATTTACTAACCCAGCTGATATTAATTTGCACAGATAGGGGGTGTAATTACTTATGGATTTCGGCTGGTTCCTTGCCTTACCTTGCCTTGGAGAACTGCTTTTTCTTAACGTGTTCAAGACTTTTTTCCTGTGTCATTCCTCTTTATTATACATAACTTTATTTATGGACATACATTTTAAGAATTCTTTATATTTGCGAATTTCTTGAGTTAATACTGATTTCTGGTGAAAATTTCACGTGAATAACCTCATTGGAAATATATTTACTGAAATAAAATGTTGACGCATTCAATACTTATTTTCCCCACTGTATGTTTGTCTGTCTGTTTATTAATTTGTCTATTCATTCATTTATTCATTCATCTTCAGTATCTCGTTTCTGCTCAGGGCCACATTGGATCCCATGAACACTGGACATGAGGCAGGAATGCACCAAAAATGGGACTACTTACCTTTCCTATTAGTTCTGCTGTAATTACTCAATAATTCATTGTAGTTGCTGAATAGTATGCTGTAAGATTATTAACTGAAATAACAAAAGGAAGGGCTTAAAATTATATTTCTACTACAGGGAATGTGTTCAGGCGGTGTACGGCCTGAGTGGCATTGTGAAATAGTGGAAATGTCAAAGAAAAATAGATATTCCTATTCTTTGTATAAAACATTTTGTCCCTGTCATATGACCTCCATCGTATGTGCACTCCCACTTGGATCGCCCCAAGATTAGGAATCTACTCTGTGAGTCTGTTTGAATGTGATTATATTGCTAATATTTGATACAAGGCTAAATTACTTGTGTGTTTTATAATACATTTTTAAAACTGTATTGATTAACAAAATCAAAATGGACCCTTCATTGGTAAATGTGTCTCCTATGTAGCTAATGTCTTCATACCTGTGTCTTCTATGAAGTCAGGCGGCAGGAGCCCCAGTGACTGCAGGTGAGATGGGGTTGCGGCCGACAGGCTCATGATCTCGCCCACTGCTTCGTGAAAGCCTTCATTGGCTCCGTCTCTGAGAAGGTAAGGTAGGTTTCGATAGGCCATCTGGTATTGGTTATGTCCCATCTCATGATGCGTGGTTAGAAAATGGTCCATGCCCACTGTAGTGCACATCTTGATTCTGGAGAAGAGGAAGATAAATCGATACATCAGTTTCCATTGGTTATACAAATGACGAAACAATGATGATGATTTATATGAACTAAAATATGCCAAAATGCAAAAAACAATTATTCCAATAACCAAAATCCCAGAAGAATAAATGGATGAGTGAGGTGTCCTGCATACCTGTAGTCCTCACGGTTGCCCATGTCCCATGCTGTGGGGTGACACACCACTTTCCTGCCATCATTGGGTTTTATGAGCATTGAGTTTGTCCAGAAGTTAGGAAACATGGCCGACATGTTCACGGATACAAAGAACTTTTCTGCTTCCTCGAACAGCCGCTGTTCTTTCCAGCCCTGAACTCAACCATAAAATATTTCCTAATCATCATTTTACAGCTAAAAATGTATAACAGATAAAGGATACCAGTGCCAGAAATCAGACAGCACATGAAATCTGATTTGAAATGGACCTTTGCACTGAGATAAAAAATCAGCTGCTGATTGTTGATTACGTATGTAGTCTGACCTGTGCTATCATCGCTGAGGTCACGTCGATATCAGGCTTGTCTTGATAAGGGACACAGAGTGGGTAAAGGTTGGTCCAAAACCTTCCCCACATATCACCTGAAAAATGACAAAGACAAGAGGAAACATCAGACTCAGTAACTGGTGCTTTACTACTTTTAGTGTGAAGATCTACAATCCTGCTCTGTACTCATGTAACACGTTGAGTTTGGTGTCTGTTAGGCTGTATTTATGATTATAGAGTAGATTATGTGTATGTGATGTGGTGGATGTTCTACACACTGATTTGCCACATGAAATTTATACGGACCCTGTATATTTAGTAAATACTGCTGCTACTACTACTACTGCTGCTTTTGCATGTTATTTACAGCATTAGTTAGCACTATTGCATTTTCTAATAAGAAAATCCTAACAGACAGAGATTTAAAAAGGAGATAATTGTTCCAGTAATTAATATATGTTAATTGTCTTGTTACTCTAGTGCTGAAATTAACTAATATAGTAAATAATGTTAGCTAAGGGAACCTCTATGTAAAGTCTTATCCTGTTAGTACCATTGCTAATAATGGTCATCCGAATGTTCAGCCAAAGCGCAATAAAAGCCACCACACAATTTATTGACACAATATTAATTATATAATAAAACAATTTGATTCATCAACTCGAAGGTCAAACCTACAGATCCAAAGATCAAATGTACAAACGCACTTTGTATTCAAATACAGATATGAATAGGATACAATTTTATCACAGAGCTGGGTGAGACTACAAGTGTGCATTGGGACTGGGATCCTGCAGGCTCGGGTCATGCAACCAGGGTTTTTAAAAAAATTTTTTTTTTAACCTTTCAGGCAGTCAGATATGAAGCTCACAGGCCAAACAAAGACCATGTTCATCAACATGAGCCTACAGAGCTGCACTGCAATGCATTTACAGAGTTCATCCTTAGTAGCTGCCTAGTCAGGGTTGGTGTACATCAGGCTAGGACATATGGTTAGAAGATGCTTGTGGGAAAGTACAAACTAAAATTAAAGCTGCCAGCAGTGATGAGCGCCCTCGCACCCTGGTGCACGTTGGGGCTGCTCTGCCAGGGGAATGCCATTCCATTTTTTTAGCACTTTTTAGCACTTATATGTTGTTAGGAGTGTATCATTATGTAAAGCATGTCACTTCCTGTTGGCAGTAGCTGCCTCTATGACTATAACTGAAAATTGGCATGGAGATGTCTTCAGGCCAGGATTCGTAACAAACATGTGAAGTTCGTTTCATATCGAACTTTGTCAGGCCTCCACGGACACACCCTTCAACAAAAACTCAAAAGCTTCACAATTTAGCATCGGCAAGGCCTTTAGATTTATATAATGTTGATCAGATGAAAGTTCTAGGTGGAGTCTGTTAAAGTATGAGGCCTGGAAATGGCAAAATCTGAGCAAAAATTTAAGAGAAAAATCAAAATGGCTGACTTCCTGTTGGGTTTAGGATACGGCTCCAAAAGACTTTTTTGTACGGGTTGGCATGTTACATATGTGTACCAATTTTCGTGTACCAATATATTGTTGAAATTTTGTAGGTGCCGCTATCGAGCCATTTTGGCACACCTAATTCTAAAACCTAT
Source organism: Stegophilus panzeri (assembly GCA_024331685.1). Taxonomy (NCBI): domain Eukaryota; kingdom Metazoa; phylum Chordata; class Actinopteri; order Siluriformes; family Trichomycteridae; genus Stegophilus; species Stegophilus panzeri. The sequence continues at coordinate 17,670,501 of JANDJT010000164.1, read as the reverse complement.
ATCAGATGTGAATTTTTGCCACTTCTGACGCATGAGTTTGAGTATGTTTAGAAAATGCAGTTCATTTTAGAAAAGAATGTAGACGAATAATAAATGAAGCAGATACGATAGTGTCCTCGCACTATCGGGGCTCAGGCCCTAATAACAATTGCATGTGCAGGATCAGGATTAGTCCACATTATATCTATTTATATAGATATAACTATATAGCCAGAGCTCCCTGCAGAAGCTAAGCAGGGTTGAGCCTGGTCACAACCTGGATGGGAGACCTCCTGGGGAAAATCAGGTTGCTGTTGGAAGTGGTATTAGTGAGGCCAGCAGGGGGTGCTCACCTGTCTGTGTTGAGCCTAATGCCCCAGTATAGTGAAGGGGACACTATACTGTAAAAACAGCACTGTCTTTCAGATGAGACATTAAACCAAGGTCCTGACTCTCTGTGGTGGTTAAAAATCCCAGGACACTTATCGTAAAAGAGTAGGGGTATAACCCTGGTGTCCTGGTGAAATTCCCCCACTGGTTCTTCTCTATCACCCCCTAATAATCTCCATCTCTGAATTTACTACATCACTCTCTCCTCTCCTCTAATAGCTGGTGTGTGGTGGGAGTTCTGGCACTCTATGGATGCAGGTGGATTCTAGACACTAGTGGTGGTTGAGGAGACATCCCCCTTCCCATACTATGTAAAGCAAAGTGCTATGTAGAAAAGTGCTATGTAACTGTTAGCTAACATCCTCTGCTTAATTTTTGGACTACAGAATGGCCCAATTTGAGCCACAATTTCAGAGTGTAGATTTAAACATATGGTTTTTAAATTTTAGCCTTACCGAGCAAATGGGCTGGAAGACCTCCGTTAGAGGCAATGTGGCCAGGATATGCGTCCTGAAATTTGGCTCTCACATATGCATGAAGCTCTTTGTACAAGGGCAGAATCTAAATATGAGTACAATATCCAGTTATAAGTACAACTCTTAGCATTCAATTGAATTTCATGTGTGTAGTACATTTAACAATAGACGCTGTCGCATAAGTAACTGTGCATATAATCTAGTGGCAAGGAAATACTCATCTACTGTGCGCCATCAATAAAAATGTCGTTTAACCTGCGTTTTCAAAACCGACAATTAGCTCGTTAACCTATATGACATATGCTATAAAATATCAGACATACCTCATTATATATGCGTCTCACATCTGTCATCAGTTCATCTCGAGTGTAGCTGTATTGTGGCTCATCAATTGTTTCATAATTAGATCTCCAGTAGTCTCCATGGTCTTTATAATCTTTAAAAAAAAAAAAAAAGCACAGAGACACAGCAGGAAAATAGATCTTTTTTTTCTTTTTTTTTAAATAAACAAATAAATTCTACATTCATGTCCTTTTACATTACAATTTGAAAGCAATCTCCACTCAAATGGCTGTTTCTAAATTACCAATATATAGATTCTGTGTCAGGTAGTAGTTCTGCCCTTAGCTAATTATGAGACAGTGGATTGTAATCAAGGTCGAGTTTATATTAGACTCGATGTGCCATACTGTTCAGCCTGGCAGCTTCGTTCTTCAAGTCCACATAGTCTTCATAGAGTCGCCTCATCTTCTTGCCCACCTGAACCCGCCAGCCTTCCCACACCTGCAGCCGCTCGTAGTAGTCCCTGCTGTCAGCCATGATTGCTTCCAATCCTGAGAAGGAAACATACGCCAGACATAGGTCAAATAAAGCGGAATGAAATTTGCCTAAACTTTTCAAAGCCACAAAAACAAAAGTGTTTTATCCACGTCGGTGACTCAAAGTAACTTTAAAAACGACAAGTTTTTGTATACGTGGATTTTGATCCTGTTTTTGCCAATTAAATAAGGGGAAAACATTCTTAATTTTCCTCAGTGTCCACTCTCAGATTCAATGTGCAAAGATTTAAATGAGTGCACTTGTATGGTGAAGCCGTTTCTCTAGTCGAGATGTCTCTTACCCTTTAGACAGGATGTACTTGTACTTCTTGATCAATCAACTGTAAGACAAATATATGTTGTGTGCTAAAAGTGACTAATTAGAGTGATCCAGATCAACCTGTTCTGGTCACATCTACATTTTATTTATTTATCTTCATTTTATTAAATAAAAATGAATAACCAAACCAAGTTTGAAGGCTGGAATATGTAAAGAATAAAACGGCCTGACGTGCACTTAAGGAAAACAATGTCCTAATGTGATGCAGAGTTACTGTTATTACCCCGAATAAAAGTTGATTATTGTCCTGCAACAATATGTCCTTTATCCTAAAAAACTTCACCATATCAACAATTATACATATACAAGTGAATTATTAGGCACTATGTGCACTGTCAATGTCCATGTGTGGACATATGTCTTAGAAATGATATAGACCTGTGATTTCAAAGACATGCGGTTATAGAAATTTAATCAACATCTTCTGAGCAATCAGATTTGAGATTTCGACAGCGCTGTGGCATAATTAAAAATAAATAAATAAATAAATAAATAAATCAACCCCACTGGGCTCCAGTTTATGACTCTAAGTAGCGTGTTATCTCTCTAGTGGCAGTACCTGGTTCCAAAGTCTCACAGTCGAAGGGGTCATCGATTTTACACACGGTTCCTGTGCCATAAATAGTACTCATCTCATTCATGACTTTATTTAGCTGCAACACAAACAGACAGTTTGTAAGAAAGACAAAAAGTGAATCTGCATTTAGCGTAAGGTACGTGTCTGAAGCGAAGAGAAATGATTATCTAACATGGTCTGTTTGTAACAACATACACGTGTTGTATTAAACCATATTTCAGTCATAAATATTTCCAAGTCATATGACACGATACAGGTTAAGGTTAGAGTTTTTGTCTGTTTGCTTGAGACATTATTTGTATGAAATTGAATAAAGATAAAAATCTTTCTGTTTTTCTGATGACTACAACGAAGAAATACACATAGATATACATTTCTAGAAAATAGTGCTATTTAAGCCAGACAACGTTGCTGTACTTACATAGCTGGCTTTATCAGGTGACAGCGCACCGGACCCTTTGTCCTGGAGTGATCGGAGCTGGAGCTTAACCTCTTGATCAGAAATCTGATCGATAGGGAAAGCACTGGACTGCTCGGATGCTTTAGAGTAGTATTCACTCCAGATTGCTCCCTGTGCTGCCTATAGAAAGAGTCCCAGTTTAGTGTCATTAGTCTCAGAATGAAATCACTAATATCTTTTTTTATACGACACACATGAAATAAATGAAGTGTATACAGTAAGTGAGGCAGTTGGACCGAACTGTGGCTTATATTTGTCAGTCCTCAGATTTGAGCTTTATCTGTTGCCCCTTTGAAAACTTTAGCTATTGCATTCTAGGCTCATTTAATTGCATTTTTTTTTTAGAAGTGACCCTAAAAAGGAGTCAGATTTTCATCCAAATTCTTTCCATTTAGTTGCAGTTGCAAATCAAATCATCTCGATTAAGAAGTTCGTCACACAGAGGTCACAAAAAATGAACAGGAGAAAAACAGAGGCACGACTGCGCTCACCAGTTTGTCAGAGTTCTCCACCGTGATGTCCGTGTTGTAGGCCCAAGATGCGAGACTATACTGGTACATGAGGCGGGATGCATCCTCATCGAATTTCTGCAGGAACTCTTTGGCTCTCTCCTCAACTGTCTGAGCCCAGGCCGCAGAAACCGTAACCAAAACCAAGACGCACAGAACAGACATCTTCCCGGAGCACTGACAGCGTCTCAGCAAATCACTGTCTTATCAAGAGTGTACTCCAGCTACACCCTTTGAACTGAGCTATAAAAAAAAAATAAGCACACATCATTAATTGCTTATTCATTGCACAAAGTACAGGCATTTCAAATACAATTTTAACTTCCTTATACAGCCCTCTGAGTAGGTGAGCATATTAATTATCAAGTCAACATGTACATGTGTATGTTTAGTGTCTGCTCTCTGATGTGGTGAGTTTCGTGTACGTGTATTAATATCCCACGAGCATGAAAAATGTTTGATTTTTTTAAAAGGTAATATTGTGTTTGTTAAGTTTGCTGTATGAAAGTATGTAAGTGATAATTAGCTACATGTTTAGTTTGAATGTGCAGGGTTTTTCTTTTTTTTTTTTTTTTTTAATGTTTATTAACTATGTATTAACGTTTTTTTTTGTTTTTTTTTTACATTCCCTCATAACTGTTTAATAAGATGATTAGATTTTATGTACTGTAACTTACATCCAAAATCAACCTGACATTCATCAGAACAATCTGACTTGAAAGTACTGGTCTATCGATATTCCTCAGTAAATAATGTTAAATATTTCTGAAGGTTTGTAATGATGACGATAAATGGCATGGATTTGTGTAGAAGACATCTGGCTTAAAGGACAAGGAACGTTACAGAAGATGACACTGTACACGTTATGGCTGAGGAAGACAACTGGTTAAAAGGATTAAAGATGGGTTTGTGCTTCCTTTCTTGCCTTCAGAAGGTCAGAAGACAAACAGTGATGTGTGAAAATGTTTTGGAAGTTCTTTAAAGCAGAAAAGTCAGATTGAGTCACGAACCACAAGCATTTTTTATATTACGTATGAGGATGAGTCAAATGAAAACAGCAAAGGCTCGCTGAGATTACCTGAGAAACCCTGAGACCTTTTGATGTGGGATTATAATTCATTCTCTTTCACGACTGTATGCTGTGAAGTCAAACAGTACTAAGGGTGTTGAAAGGATTTCAGTATGAGCAGAGTGTGTTCACCACTCAAGCAAAGGTCAAACTTGTGCATAAACTCTGTTTGAGAAGTGAAAATCTTCTTGCAGAAAGTTGTTTGCCAGTAGGTTGGAGGCCTGGTCTCATGGACAGTCACTGAGTGTACTGGCAGAGCTAGTCCCCAAGTAATGAATCCAAGAGAAGAGGCAGAGGCGATCCACAATAGAGTCTTTACTGACAAAAAGAGCAACAATAAAGGGGGGAAAAAGAAAAGCAAACAGACACAAGGGCCCCAAAAACCATGAACTATACAGAATTAGCTTGCAGCCGGCAACAGGTAACACTGGCTCAAGACTGACTTAGTCTAAGGCTGTTTAAATAGCAGAAAACCCAGCTGTAACAAATCAGGCCTAATGAGTAGCAGAGTTCAGCATGAGTCTGGAGAGAGGCGCCCCCTGCCGCTAAAACAGCTCTGACCTGTCTAGGCATGGACTCCACAAGACCTCTGAAGGTGTGCTTGGTATCTGGCACTGAGACGTTAGCAGCAGATCCTTTAGGTCCTGTAAGTTGCGAGGTGGGGCCTCCTTGGAACAGCCCACAGATGCTTGATCGGATTGAGATCTGGGGAATTTGGAGTCCAAGTCAACACCTTGAACTCTTTGTCATGATCCTCAAACCGTTCTTGAACAATTTTAACAGAGTGGCAGGATGCATTATCCTGCTGAAAGAGGCCACTGACGTTAGGGAATACCGTTACCATGAAGAGGTGTACTTGGTCTGCAATAATGTTTAGGTAGGTGGTACGTGTCACAGTAACAGTCACATGAATGGCAGAATCTAAGGTTTCCCAGCAGAACATTGCCCAGAGCATCACACTTCCTCCACCAGCTTGCCTTCTTCCCACAGTGCATCCTGGTGACATCTCTTCCCCAGTAAGTGATTGGTGATTGGTGTAGCCTAAAAACTTCATCAGTGTTTCAACACTATTTTGTTTGAACAGACAATAGCAAAATTCTTGCTAATTATTACACCCTCATGTTTACAACTCCAGGGTCCCCGGTTCTATCCTTATGCTATCCCATAAAATATTGTATGTTCGGTACATGTTCTGTCTTTTTGTGTTTGTTTGTTTAAATGATGTTGCTTTCTGACGTGTGTCAATATGTAATATGAAACCAACCAAAACTTTAGTAATACGACTTTTGTCATAGTTTTAATCTTTCTGATGTTTTTGAGATATTGAGGTATAGTCTTGGTAAACCTTCCCATCATTAAAACCTAGATACAGGTCATAATACCTGTTTTAGTTCATCCAGGCTGAAGTGTACAGAAATCAAAGCAGATAGATCAAATATGATATTTCAAAATACTCGGGTGAGATCATGACATTTACTAAAAAAACCACCTACAGTAAAATGGGTCACAGATCTATCAAAATAGTAACTCAAGCTTACAACTGAGAAGCTGACTTTGGAGTCTTTTTCAGGTTTGAGTCACCACTTGTCACTTTTCACATAAACAGGAAGGTGGTTTCCATTGGATTTGTTTGTGCACAGTAAACTAGACTGCCAAACTTAGCCTATAATATACTCAGATATTGCGAGAGATTTTATGTCAGTATTAAAAAAAAAAAAAAAAGCTCTTCATTTTGTTGTGTGGATTACTTCTATTACAAGTAGTGCATGTACTTTCAAGCTGAAGTTATCCATGTGATAACGCAAAACACCAAGACATGATGAAAGGTCTTAGCTAGGTCTCAGCATTCCTGATACGTGTACGTGATAGTAATGTTTAAGAACAAGTCCCACTTGTCTGTAATTAATGAACTATTAGGACAAGTTATAGTCTGAGGACTGAACAGCCAGCTCCAGAAAAATGACACCTACATTTAACAGCACAGAAACTTCTCAAGACTAAACTCATAAATAAGTTGAATGATTAAAACTGTGTTGTGCCTGGAGTGCTTTTTGCTGAGTCATTGGCTTTATTAAAGTTTTTTTGTGTGTGTGTGTGTGTGTGTGTGTGTGTGTGTGTGCATTGTGTAAAAACATGATTTAAACATCTACCCTATATTCTGCACAAAAATGATGAAAAAGATGATGCAATATTTAAAATTTCCAAAGAATTCCCCTGTCTGGTCCCTAACTAGCACTCTAGAAAGAGGAACAGAACTTTTACTATGAAAGTCTTCTTCCTTTTTCGTCGTTGTTAGAAACAGCTGGAAAATGTGATCTCAATGAGTTTCATCATTACATGGGAAAACATGCTCTTTTTCCATCTTGAAACTGTCTAGTTTCATTGTGGCCACTGTAGCCTCATGTTCCTGTTCATGGTTGACAAAAGTGGAACCCGAGCCACCTCAATGTTCCATATGATGTGTATTCTGATATGTTATTCTGCTGAGCTTGGTCAATTACCATATTCTCTCTGTCAGTTCAAACCAGTCTGGCCATTCTCTCATCAACAAGGCGTTTCTGCCTGTAGAAGTACGGCTCAGTGGAAGTTTTCTGTATAAACTCTGGCACTAACAACCATGTCAGTCAATGTCAGTGAGATCACATGATTTCCCAGTTTAGTCACTAGCACTGGCATTCCCATCGGCTGGCTAGTTCGCTTATTACATTACAGTTACAGATACAGTGTGATTACCGATTTGTTCTTTCTCCAAGACACCTGAAGTGACTTTTGTTTTTAACTGCTACTCATGCAACATAGAGCAGCTCAGGAAACGTTAACCGTGTATTAACATGAGCTAGGAGAAGCTTATTATCACTCGAAATAATCCTGATAGCAATCCTGATTACACGTCTATAAATGTGATACTTTAGTCTGTACAGGTTGTATTATTATAAATAACGATTCATTATCAGTGCAATTGCTTATATAATTTTGATAACCTTGGTAAATATTAATCTAGATATCTACATATAATTCTGTTACACCTTATGGAGCTTGGAAGTTGAGGAATTTCACATATTTGAATTATATGTATAAAATACTTTTTTTTTTACATTTATGGTGTATTTAATATGTTTGTATTTTACTAATGGTTTTTCTTTGTTTTGAACTTCCTCAGACTAAGATTTGTTACATAATTCCAAAGTTATGGGTTATGATATTGAGATAAAAATAAATAAATAAATAAATAAATTAATTAATTAAAAAACAGAAACTTAAATACAAATTTCAAATCAGAAAAATACAGGTTTTATGTAAATGACACCAAACTTTAAGCGTAGAGAATATGAGATTCAACTCATATCCTTTTTGTTTGTTTGTTTGTTTGTTTGCCATTTTATTTACGCAAAACAATCACGGATTGTTTCATATATAATAAGGATCCAAATCCTGAATTTTCAGATTTTCAGATTTTCAGATTTTCTCTCATTTTTCATTCTTATAAGTAATATAATTACTTAGGAATTAAAATATAATAAAGCCACCTTTTTAAAAACTCGTTTCACCCACACACCCAAAGGTCACCAGCAGGGGGTGATATGAGAACGTGAACAGGGAAAAATTGGTGTCACAACAGACACAACAAAAGCCACAACGTCTTAGCAGTTCACAAGACTTTAAAAATGCACAATAAACTGACAATATAGAGGGAATTAAAATAAACATATAAGTAGCTCTCCAAGTGATTTACAGACTAAGATTAACTGTATAAAATATATTACAGGTTGGCAGGCTTAAAACTGTGCATTAGACATGTGTGATGAGCAGCTGTGGTAGTGTGTGTATAGAAATGCACAGTAGTCATAAGTAAAGTGGCAGTGTGTGTGTGTGTAAGAATGTGCACAGTGTAGTAGTTGGGTATGCAAAATCAGTAGACATGTCCATTGTCTCCGATGTCCCAAACCTCACTGTAGGCTCATTGTAGAGTCAGATTGCAGTGGGCAAGAATGACTTCTTTGAATTCTTTCCTTTTCCTTTCCTTGTTACAGTGAAGCTGCCATAATCTATTGGAGAAGAAGCTCCGCTGTTTGGCCTGTGTGGCATGGAAGGGGTGTTTGCTATTGACCAGGATCCTCTCAGTTTTGTCCACCATCCACTTTTCTACCACCGCCTCCAGGGTGTCCAGTTTGCAGCAGATGCCTCGCCAGCTCTGATGCTGCTCCCCTGACTGATTACAAGAATATTGTACTTGCAACCACAGAACTTTTAGAAGGTCTCCAGCAATTTGGTATACATTGAAGGATCTATGTTTCCACAGGAACTAGTGTCTGCTCATACTCTTCTTGTAGACAGCCTGGAATATGGAATATATTTGGAATACACAGGCAAAATAGCTTAAAAGATGTCGGAAAGATGGCATCATTGGATCGCTGCGTGCTCGGCCATGAGCAGCTGCAGGTTTTACCATGCAGATGACAACCTCATAGAAATGACATCAGACAGGAGGATAACTGAGGGAAATTTGTTGAGCCCTCAATGGGCTGATTGCACAAACAATTCCAGGGTTTCTGCATTGCCGGTTCTTTCACCACACTCATAATTGAGGTATTTTACAGTCTGTGAGAAGTTGCTATTTCTAGGTGGTTGTCATCCACTTTTTCTTCCAGGTCAAACAGACGGTCAAAATATACAGCAAAATTTCCGCTTATAAGCTAAGATTCTAAAACATCATATTCCAACGCTAGACTGTCCAACTAAAATAGAATAAATTGTTGTTTTTTAAAGAGTAAATTCAGAAAACAAGTAATTTAGTTTACCATTTTAGATTGGAATATGGATTTAACGGACAATATATGTGAAGGAAGGAATTTAAGATCAATCTGCATATCATATTGCAAGAATGTGGAGATTTAATAAATCACCAGGAGGGGGTGCTGTATTACAACACTTTAGAAGTCTTTAGAAATATCATGACTATAACACTGACAGCATTGTGTAGTGTTTACACAAAGCAATAACTTTTGTGTGCCATATTTATCTTTCTCCTAGGTGCACTATTCTTCTTCCTCACTCACAGTGCAATAGCTGTATATAGTATCCACTTCTGTTCATAGCAAACTTGTTTCATATTACCCACGTTGTTTGTGTTCTTGCCGCTGTTATCTTATTGTAATGTGTAATATCTACAAGCACAACAAGACGGATAAGAACAAGACCAAGTCGGATTCCATGTATATTCTAATTCACCCAGCCAATAAAGTCTGATTCTTATTGTTTTACAGTGCACCCCACTAATATTGGCGCCCTTGGTTAATATGAGCAAAGAAGGCTGTGAAAAACTGCCTTTATTGTTTAACCTTTTGATCTTTTGCTAAAAATTCACTAAAATACCCTGCTCTCATGGATATTAAACAATTACAAACACAACACAGGTTTATCAAAAAATATCTTTGTTAAATATTGGTGTGTAACAGTTATTGTCACCACTATGATTACATATGAGAAAAATATATTTGAAGTATATTGCCATTGATAGTTTACTCTTTTTTTTTAGTACACCTGGGTGATTAGGAACAGCAAATTGTTCAACCATGACTTCCTGTTTCACAGGGGTATACAAAATAGAGCTTTTTGGTAATAAACACCAGAGGTGGTTTTGGAGCACACAGAGAGGTAGCCATATGGAAAAGTACC
>JANDJT010000164.1:17618411-17648892 GCA_024331685.1 Stegophilus panzeri | reverse complement strand
TATACAACTCCGAACAGGTCACTCGCACCGGTGCGAATAAATATTTATTCACAGTCGCACAAAGTACTTTTCAGTCGTGAAGGCGAGTGAAATGGTCTCACTGTAGAGCCCTGAGTTTATCTGCAAAGTGTTTTCCTGTTATTTTCATGATTTCTCCTCGCGCAGTGAAGCTGGCCGCTCGAGCGCTAAAACGCTAACTCCATTAGTTTTGGCGCTACAAAATGACGTCATCCATGCGCCACTCTCTGACGAAATTTAAACTTTAATATCGCAGTCGATCATGTTCATTTAATCGTGGGAAGTCAAAATCGTAATCGCGATCGATATTCGATTAATTGTGCAGCCCTAGTGACAAGTTCTTCATCTATTAGTTGGGCTGATGCTTGTTCTTCTCAGGTAATATTGGACTATTGAACTTTCAGATGACGAGCGATCTAATCACTCGGCACCAACTACGCCACAATTTTACGTCTTACATTTAGAGCTTTAATTCAATCAATCTCAAATTTGGCAAACACATCCACTGAGACAAACCACTGTATGAGAAGTATAGCGGTTTGTGCAGGCATAGAATCACTGACACATTTACTAAAACAAATACAATAACGTATTATCTGTGAGAGAGCTACACTATGACATGCTGACGAGGGCGATCCTACACGTTTTCGTCATAAGATTGAGATTTTCTCAAAACTGTAAAAAAAAAAAAAAAAGTCTGTAAAAAACTGTAAAAAATAAATTTTTAAAAAATATTAGTTTTTTAAAGTCTTCATGACGCAACACAACAAACAGTCAACCAGCATTCCTGTCAGATCTTGAATCTTCAGAAATATAGACCCCCAACCACATGATACATGAGTTGACTCAAGTATAGAATTGATGCTGGAGTTTCAGTACTCCAGCATAAGAGCACGAATTCCACAGTGTGTAATGAGTAATGTGTAATGGAGGGACTGGCTTGCCAGCTTGTGTGCTGCTTTTGCCATATAAATGCCTGGGCCTCAACACTGTGTCTGCGTAGTAATAGAAACCTTAGGGAGATGTGGCCAAACCTTTTACCAGGCTTCACTGCTGCAACACCCCCCCCCTTCAGTCTTGCTCAGCTCAGAGTGGCCCTGCAGCGAAATTCATTGTCCTGTTGGTTTATTAGGCCAGCATCACACAAACGAATATAGAGGCACATACTAGTGCTTGTGGACAGGCAAACAGCACTCAATGCACACATCACGCTTCTTACTCGAGTAATAGCTAACAGAATGATGATGATCATCATCCACGGGCCTCCAGTGACCTGGAAGTGAAGGCACTGTGGGTAAAACATCATCCTTGTTGTTTTGGATAGCATCGCGGAGCTCCGATTGGTCAGCCTCTGGTCTTACAGCATAAGTGCTTTTTCGCTACACACATGCGCACACACACACACACACACACACACACACGCATACAGCCTTAAAGAAGCACAGAAAAATAGTGTTGCTGTAGTACATTTAGATTTTTATTTTTACTATCCTTCACAGACCTTTCAGACATGTTTCCCAAACACGTAGTCTAGACTGGACCAAATGGTGTTTTTAATAGTAATTCTAAACTGCAAGGTTTAGTCATGCATAAAAATAAAGTGGATATAACATGCCTGTTCTTTATAATTGACATTTATTTAACTTGTACTTAACAGTGCAATTGAATTATCCAATCTGATTGGTCAGTTGTCGATGAATTTTCTACAACACAGTAGTGCCGGTTCTGATACTTTATATAGACTTCAGTGGCTATAGATCCGAATGGCTCTCCATAAATTGATTAATCGGCTTATTTATCAAAGTGAAATGTATAATTGTTGAAATTAAAGTTTTGTTTAAGGAGATGTATATGTAAGATTTATGAAAGGAACACTTGTCAGCACTTTGTAACAGTTAGAGGGTTTTTCCACCTGTCAGTTTCTCAGCAATGACAAGCTACACTTTTCTGTCTTGTTAACTTCAAGAAAGAAAAAAATAAATAGGGAAATTTCTGTTTATAGCGGCTATAATGTGTATAAGTGATAACAGGAATTAACTTGAATCTAGCTATAAATGAATAAGATGTGTTGTGTAAGAATTTTTTTATTTTTTTTTATGTAATTGTTGTGGTGTAAGATGAATCAAACATTTCAGGAAATACTGCCAACTTTGGGGAGGTAACAGTAAATGGCATGTTCTTGCAGAGAGTGTTTGCAGAATTGATGGAAAAGTACAGTTGAAGGTTGAAATCATCAGGATCCACCTTAGAATTTCACCCAAGACATTTCTCATCAAACCTTGGTAGACTTGTAATTACAGACTCGTTGTGATGAACTCCTCTGAGACATGCTGTTGATGTTAGGGCAGACTTTTATTTATTACTGTTTCTGACACCGCCAGATGGATCGGTTCAGACGGTCATGAAGAGACCCTCACTGCAACGTTTACCTCGAGGTGCATTTGGTCTAACAACGGGGTTAAGGCAATGTGGTGGAAATGAGTGTTAAACAACTTCCTCTCAAGCTATCCATCATGAGACATCACAGGAAGTGCTGAGAGGCAACTCTTAGGGTGCAGTCTCATCCCAAGATGTATTGCAAATTTCGACGTGTACAGCTGCCCGATTAATCACATGTTGGTCGTGATCTTGACATACCTGTGTATTATTAAAAATACTGTAGTTGACTTTGATATTGTTGAGCTTAGATAGCTAGGTTGGCTACCATTATTTAACATGACTTATTTAAATACCTACACATGTGAAGGAATATATGCTCCTAATTATAAAGAAGGCTGTTTTCCTTTTGATTTTAAAGAATTAAATGCATAAAAACTATTTGCTCTGAAATTGGATTAGCCATTATCGTTATATATATATATATATATATCTCATATGTGGTTCTTCCCCAAACTGTTTTTGGGAACCACACAATTGTAAAGAATGTCTTTGTATGCTGTAGCACTACAATTTCCCATTACTGGAACTGAGAAGCCCAAAGCTGTTCCAGCATGACAATGCCTTTGTGCACAAAGCGATCTCCATGAAGACATGGTTTGCCAAGTTTGGCGTGAAAGAACTCCTGTACAGATCCCTCACCTCAAACCCACTGAACACTTTTGGGATGAACTGGAACTTCAACTTCACCCCAGACTTCCTCAGTGTGTGACCTCACTAATGCTCTTGTGGTTGAATGAGCAAATCCCCACAGCCACATTCCAAAATCTAGTGGAAAGCCTTCGCAGAAGAGTGAAGGATATTGTAACAGCAAAGCAGGAAGTAAATCTGGAGTGGGATGTTCAAACAGCAGATATGAGTCTTATGGTGCCCACAAGACTTTGGCATTATAGTGTAAAACAAATCAGTCAAATTGGTGGAAGAAATGGCTGCATCCTGGACTGACTGTTATTCCTTTGGCGAATAACTACATTAGTTTTGTCCAAAGGGCCAACAGCTACATCGGGTTTTTTTTAAATCTATCAAGCATTACTACTGGCGTTTCCTCCTGTTGTGCAACTCTAACTGCAAATCAGCCACATAAATAGTCCTTTTTTTTTCTTACTAAGGCAGAGTCTTTACACATAACGCCTCTCAATTATCTCCTGGGAATCCCACTAACAATAAACTACTGTCCAATTAATTGCCATTACATTTCCATACAAAATGCTTTGAAAGGGTTAATGAAATTCAATAAAATCACTCCGGGTATTTAGACACCATTTAAGAATAATTAAAAAAATACAGAGATCTGCATATTAAAAAAGGAGTAATAGTCTGTCTTTCTGCACCTCTCTACTCTACTTCTTTTGCTTCACTCGTGTTTATAATGGCCTCAGCAATGTGTCTCAGTGAAATAAGATGAATAAATGTGGCACCGTCACTCAACCGTCCGAGTGATGACGGAGAGTTTAGGGTCCACCCTCATGAGTAATTAGTTAGGACAGCGGGGTCACTGCCATTCCCTTCTTTTGTTTTCTTAACAGCCAGATGCATATGAGGAGATTAACAAAGGAACACACCTGGGCCTGAAGTTAGGGAGGGGGTTGCTGATATTAATCTCTATGGCCTTTGTCTTAATGCTTAGCTTACCATCACCAAATAGTTTACGATTATTTGGCTTTTCTTTTTTTTTTTTTCTTTTAAAAAAAAAAGGTCCTTTTTTACTTTTTTGTACTGTTTAGCATTTAATTCTAATTTTCTATTCAGTAGACACCAGATTTATCCAGGCTAACAGCTTTTATTGTGGTTCAGTTTAGTTTTTTAACAATAATTGTAAAATAGCCAATATACCGTGTATTATCTTAATTTATTCATAACTTCAATGTATTTCACCTCAGTTTTAGGAAAATGTGTATTTATATTAAAATATTCTCACAAAAAATAAAAACTATGTACATAGGTGCATTCCTGGGATTACAAAAAAAAAAAAAAAATCACCTGTAGAGGTCATGTGACTGACTAAAAATCACATTTAAAAAAATTAAATAAAATAAAAAAAAAACTTCAAACATTATTACACAAAATGTGTATATATGTATATATATATGTTCATCAGAAAGTTGAGTATAAAGCTTCACGGTGGAAAAAAAATGTAATGTTGTAAAGTTTTGAACGAATCACTGTCAGAGAATATAACAGTTAATTGTTTGGCAGAATAAAGTATAAATGATTTGACTGTTCAGTCCACCAAACAAGGTGGAGATCAAGATGGATTGAGGGATGGGAATTACAACACAGCCGTGTTTTGACTGGGTCTAGACAAAGATAAACAAGTGGATCTGGTAGAACACTCAAGCCCATGGTGGATCCACCAGAAAGTGACGTCCCATCTTCCATCACTTTAGCAGTGTGAGAGCTCAAGGGAAGCCCTAAAAACCTTCATCCTAAAAGCATACCTATAAAACTTCCCAGCATGCCCACTTGGTGACATGATGTGTGATTTAGGGGTTAGTGGCAGGTGTTGTCTCAACCCCGAGGAATATGACTAGCTTTGCTGACTTTCCATTAACTTATCTTTCACCATGAAACCACACTGGCTCTTTGGTGTCTGAAGGTATCACCTTGTCTGGCATTTTAACAGCAATCTCTCATTACCTTGATCTTAAAACGTGCCTGGACAAATATAGGAGAGTCAGGTTGCAAATTTAATACGAAATTTTTTTTGTTCATAAATCATGAATCTTTGAACATGCATGTACAATAATTTTACATATTTAATACATCCCTGAATAAAAGAGTAGAGAGAGCCGAGTAGCGTCGACAGTTTTTCTGCCTCTTAGCAGTCTCCGTGCCCTACTTTCATACGGCTTCTGGCTTTGACAGTACTTTTAATGTTTAATGCCCTTTGATTTGCACTGGAGACACATCAAGGTTCTCAACCAGGCTTGTCGTAGAGATGCTTGCTTGCATGATGGAAAGGCCTTATACACGCCCCAGAAAGAAAGGGTCGTGAGGAGAGGAAAATTTACACCATAGCCGAAAAAAAGAGGATATATATTCAACCACAAGGAGACAAAAAAGCCACAGTTTTGATCAGTCTACCCCAAACATGTGTAACTTTTATTTCTTTATCCTCATCAGATGGATCCTTAACTCGGGTAAAAAATTTAATCTGAATAAACACTCTGGTATAAGTTGAAGTACACCTTCAACATCGTTATTCAAGTTAAAGTTGAAAATATAAACTCTTAACTGTACTCAAAGTGTAAAAGTATAAGGATAGTTCGCAAAAATCTGCCATATATCATAGTACCTCTTTCACCAAGGAACCAAGTAATGTGGGAAAACTTTAGGTAGCTAAGGCTAACTAAAAACAGCTTTCTTCCTAAGCTCACAAATGTTATGTAGCATGATAAGAACTCTGCTCATACAAACTAGCTGAATGCTAACAGTCAGTTGTCACTACAGGTGGACTGATAGTGGATTTTAAGTTGGGCGGTACCTGCCGATTGAAACTTATTACAAAAATAAACAGTACTGATTGTACCATGAAAATGTACTGTACTTTTTAAAACAAATGAATATATAAATAGTAATATACATTAACTATTAATAAATATTAAAGTAAATAAAAGATATACATCCAGACAGAAACAAAAAGTAACACTCCAAATAACAAATAAAAATAGAGACGTTCAAAATGAATCAAAAAACAGTTCAAATAACACAACAAAATTTGTCAGCGATAGTTTTTATTTCACCTCTAGAGGCCGCTCTCGTACCCTTCTCAGCCTCTCTGCAACAGACGCAACCGGAAAAACTATCGGTGTGGATTTTTGCAGCAATCAGTTATCTGTGCTGATTAATCGGCAAAACTGATCAATCAGTCGACCTCAAGTTGTCACAATACAAACTGCCTTAATGAATACAAAGTGTACGTAGCAGCAGATAGAATACTGTAGCTACGTTTCCATCCAAGTTGCAAATAAAGCACCGTTTATATCCTGTGTGTTCAAGAGAACAAAATCGTCACTTCTGGGGAAATCACTTCCTCGTCGTCTATCCAAACATACCTCTCGCTCGCCGCCATTTTTACTTTTTCTGAGCCAATTATCCAATCATATGGTTTGTTGAAGCAATGTCTTTGACTTTTTTTGTTGCGTATCAAGGAATTTATTCAGTAAATGTGTTTTGTACATTCGTAGTTTATGCACATGTCTTCTAATCGAATAAAAAACTATCTGCCTCAATGTTTTTTAAATGCTATCCCAAAACTTTCGCATTAAAATACGTGGATGGAAACATAGCTAGTGATACACACGCTTATGTTTAAGTTTAGATTTGGGTAGTGATTGAGATCAACTCCTTGAAGCTGTCTAATGCTAAAAATTTAGCACGTGACTTGTTTGAAAATGTAGGAAGTAAGATTCTTTCTTTTAAAATGTGGACAGTAAAAGTCAAAAGTGTTATGTGAAAGAACAACTCAAGTAAAGCAAAGGTTTTTTTGGGGGGGTTTTTTTTAAACAGACTTAAGTACAGCAACAAAGTAGTTGTACTGTTGATTCCAACCTCTTTTTTAGTTTACTGTGGTTGGTTTATTTAGTCTAGATTTCCTTGTACAGAGAAACCTCCTGAATTTTCCCAGACTACGATGGTTTCCCAAAAGCATCCTGTTCTACCGCAGTACATCAAGAGTTCAGCAAACGCTTTGAAGATGACATTATCATACCACCAACACATATAAGTTATGCAGACTACATAGTAATGTATAAGATATGCATCGGCATGTCACCACAGGTTTCTGTGACTGATGCGAGGAATTCCGTTATCCATGTGGCCGGGGATGTGGGACCTGCTTCCTCTGGGCATGTTGATACCTGTAGGAATTCCCGTGGTTGACTGAGACGTGGGTTTTTGGTTTGGAATTAGAGGGTAGGGTAAATAGTTGGTGGTCTGTGTTTTATTTCTCATAGAAGGTTTGAGGTTCTTAGCTGTGTTTATAAAGCAGCCTATATAAATCATGGAGAATAATTACAGTTAATAAAGCTTGTCCTTAGGCATAGATTTTCAGTTTGTATGTTACTTTCCATGGAGAAAAGAAAAAGATCCAGACGTCTGTGATTGTTGTGAATTCAGTTCTTCGAAAAAGAAATCAGGCTGTTTAGTTCTGTCCGTAGTACAGTGCCACAGTTCCTCCAAAATGCATTGGCAGCTCGTTGTTTATTCTGCTTCAGCTGCTTTTTGGCTCGGTGTGGTTATAGAAATGTGATTACTTTTCATGGTTATTAGAGTACATTCACACTAATTGAGCAAATCCAAACGTGAGGCTCAAACGATTTCCCGGACCAATCCTGGAGCGTGTGCGGGCCGTCGTTTCTTCAGTTCCCCAGTCACAACTGTAGTTCCTACCTGCAATTAGTTCCCATTTACCGTTTGATGCCCCAAAAAAGTGCAGTAGAAAAACTTTACGAAAAAAAAAAAATTATGCTAGGAAGGAAGTAGCAGAGATTTACAAGAGGTTATTCGCATGAGATTTTCACCAGACTTTGGTATTAACTCAAGAAATCTGCAAATATAAAGAAATCCAAACATTAAAGTCCATAAATGAAGTTATGTGTAATAAAGTGGAATGACATAAAAGTATTGAACACGTTAAGAAAAAGCAGTTTTCCAAGGCAAGGTAAGGCTGAAATCCATAAGTAGTTAGAAAGTAATTATACCTCCTATCTGTGCAAATTAACATCAGCCGGGTTAGTAAATTGATGGTCTATAATATGCCAGAGATTAGAAATTAGCAAGTGGTGTAATACACATTTATCATTATGCTATATGAAAAATATGGGTCACTTTGCTGCAGCCTGAACCTTAATATAATGTTGATCTGGTTATGGTCCTGATCACAGTGATTGTCATATTTATTGTTTTTAGGGCTGGTTTTCTTTTAGTGCCGTAATGAGGACGTAGATATCATGCAAATATTGTGGTTTTTTTTGACCTGGAAAGGGCTGACTTGTTTGTGTCCATAAACGTTTTTAATGGCACGGTTGTAATTTAATTGTAATTATTGTTTGCTAACAGAATTGCAGAATTATGGTGCATAACTACAGAAGGCAGCTTTGTTTAGTGCTACAGCAAGCAAAGTCCAGTCTTAAATCATCAGCTTCGGTATGTATATGAGTCTGGGTGAGGGTCAGATAGTTGACGGTGGTAGTAGTGATGGTGCTTTCATTCCAAACACGCCTGACCTTGTTTGTTCACGCGGTATAAAGTGAGAATGGAAGGCGACTGAAGCCTAGATAATGAATAGAGCAGCGTCCTGGAGGCCCTTAGCTGCCACTGCAATGCAGGTAGTTTCAGGGAAATTTGGGTCATAAAGGAAAAATGAAATAAAATAAAGCTTGACGTTTTCCTTGTAAGAATGCTGAGTCTTCATTTTAAAAACCCACACTGTCCCTGGTTGCCTGTCATAGGGTTTTGGGCCAATTAAGATGATGATGATGATGATGGTGATGGTGATGATGATGTCCCTGGCTATGGATGAGCACAGTTCAGCTGCTGTATAAAATAAGCCTCTAGAGATTAGCCACCGGCTGATGTGCTGTCAGACACGTTTTTAAATAAGTGTGCAATATTTAGCAGCTCTGCACTAAGGCAAGAATAAAAGCATTCCTCTATCTGAGGTGCTTTTTTTTTCATTGAATTATAAACCCTGGTGATTTATGAACACGAGTAAAATTTCTGGTATAAATCTTCAGTATCAGATTTCCGCTGTTATCTCATGGAGCTTATGATTTCTTATTATAGAGCTCACTGAGAGAGATTATGGCAAAAACTGTGGAGATTTATAACAAAATATCAAAATAACAGAACTTTATAATCATCACCTAATCAGTCGGCTTTTCCCCAATCTAGTGTAAGCACATTAGCATGGCACACCACAGACAAAACATGTTATGAAGATGCTGTCAGAATCTGAAAGCTGTTTTGGTGAGTTTGGTATTGTACAGAAAATCTTTGAGGATTAGGATTACTTGCTTTGTTATAGAGTATCATGTACTTATCAGGGTGTTTTCACACATACGTTTGCCAAGAGTAACATTGATACTGCTGGTTCGTTTTCGGTTTGGTGTTTGGTTTCACAGTGCGCATACAGTCCCCTCCACAACTATTGGAACGGCGAGGCCAAAGGCTTTGGTGTACAAAGACATTTGGGTTTGAGATCAAAAGATGGATATGAGACGAGATTTTAGGATTTCAGCTTTTACTTCCTGGTATGTACATCTAGATGTGTTAAACAACAAAATATTGAATCTTTTGGATCACAATGTACCACCCAATTTTTAGGCAAGCAAAAGTATTGGAACAGATAAGTCTTGAAGTAGATTAAAGTAAATTACACGTAATATTTGGTTGCATATCCCTTGCTTGCAATAACTGCATCAAGCCTGTGATTCACTGACATCACGAAATTGTTGGTTTCTGCTTTTCTGATGCTTTTCCAGGCTTTTACCACAGATTTTTTGAGTTGTTGTTTGTTTTCAGGGGGTTTCTCCCTTCAGTCTCCTCTTCAGGATGTGAAATGCATGCTCAATCGGGTTAATGTCTGGTTAAAACCTTCCACGTTTCCCCCCCTGATAAAGTCCCTTGTTAAGTTGGCAGTGTGTTTTGGCTCATCATCTTGCTGCATGATAAAGCCTCTGATTCATTTTACCCTCTTTTCTCAGCTTCAAAATGGCTTGCCTTTCTCCCATAGACAGCTCTCTGATCTTCATCGTGGCTTCCCCTTTTTAAAAACAAATGCAGTGTTCACAAACTAAAACCAAGAGTCAGATATTCAGAGATATTTATTGTTTAAACAATCAATATGAAAGGACACACCTGGGTAACAAAAAAACACCTGTCAGTCGCATGTTCCAATATTTTTGCTCACCTACAAATTTGGTGATATGATACAAAATGTGCTATGTCATTTTACACATCTACATATAAATAAAAACTGGAATTCTTAACTCTCTTTTCATATTCATCTTTTGATTCTCAACCCCAGATGTCTTCTCAGAGAGATAAGGTGACATTGATTCAATGTTGGAATTTCATCAGAATCATCATTTTGGTTGAGGTTGAATATTCAATGTTAAATAATACTGAATCAATGTTGATAATGAATTGCTTTTCAGTGTTGAAAAGACAAACCGTGAATCAATGCTGATTTCTGGTCGGCTTCATTTCCCCACCGGTGGGGCTTAAATTTAATGTCAATCCATCTAATGTTATCCAGTTTATCATAATCTGTACATAAATGGTATTTTGAGTCGATGTTAAATAAGCGATTTCATTTAAGTTGAACAAATATTGATTTTTATGTCCATCTTGATCCATTTTTCATCTTTGAAAGAACTTCTTTCAGGGTGCAAACCTGATGAAAAATCAATGTTAAATTTCAGCATTGATTCAATGATCGTTTGGTTGATGCATTAACATTGATTCAATGTTGATTCAGTGTTGGTCTGCTATCTGGGTTCAGTCTACAGCAAAAACAAATGAACTGGCTTTGCCGTTCCAATAGTTTAGGAGGAAAGTGTGAATAAGCTAATTGAATAGTAAAAAATAAAAAAAACTTTTCACTGAGGAGCATGTAGGATTGAAAAATACCCACATCTGTTGGGTTGATTCAAAGTTGAATCACTTTATCACTGCATTGCTTTCTCGCTTTAGAGCTCGCATAGAACCCACCTCACTGCGATGTTCTCAGACCGGATTGTTTTACTCTGTACCTGACTGTGATTGCTGTGTTTCTCACATTCCTGTGCTACCTAAAGTAAAGTGGAACAAGTGTAAAATGCTCCAGGATTCCATTTAAATGGACTAGATGCTGTATATCTTGAAAGCACACGTAGACCACACACAGACCACCATTTGGGCACTTTTTTGAAAATGTTAAACAGTTAAGAACTTAACCTGGCCTTTCAGAAGAAAGCCTTTTTGTATGACTTTGAATGACTGACTTCAGGTCTGTCTAAAATCTGTTTTCATGTCTATTTGTAGAATATGTGTATAGAGAAAGTGAAACATTTACAGATCTTTCTTCCAGTCACTGATTAAGCCTACTTCTGTACGCTCATAGACCATCATAGAATGCCTCTATTACCCCCATCTGGATACGCACAAACACTTTAACCACCTGAAAGGCTTGTTAACGAGTTGGCTCAGTTGTGTTAGGGTAGGGAAAAACTGGTACACGCACACAAAAACACACACACACACACACACACACACAAAAAGACTAAAAGACTATGTCTTGCAAAGGCACCCAGGAGAAAAAGTACTGTATTTGAAACATCTCGGGATGCTAGAACGGACTCATAACTTATAGACAGATGCCCAAAGCTGTGTGGCTTGGCAGACATCCCAGGCTCAGTATATCCCCGTTCCACTGGCATGTGAGAGGTGTGTGTGCCGATACTTTTAAAGCCACTCTCTCACTTCCTTTCTCCGCTCAATCACCCAGCAAACCAAAACCACAGAGGTCTGTGGAAAAACTTAAAGAGGGGTGGAGCGCATTGCACTTGAAATTAAAGTGAATCTTGTACTTTGGGCTCTTCTGATTGTGATCAGCTCATCTACATTAATTAGAAAAACCGTTTTAACGCACAGGATTAGATTTACATAGAGACCTTCCTTGGGGTAATTCCATGTTAAGCGGGTGCTTCTCTGTGAATTTGTTTATGTCCGGATTGGCCATGTTGGTGTTTTTCTCCATCCTCCTCTGAGAAAATTGCACTTCAAATTGCCTGCATTTTTTTTTTGTTTGTTTTTTTACCAAGTCAGTGGTCTGGTAATTTTAGTCATGTCCATATATGCACCTCTGTGATTTTGTGGCTGGAGCACTAGAATTGTTTTTTTGACTGCATGCCATACTTTACCATATTATTATTTTACATTAAACTTTTTCCGAGACATAAAATCAGAAGCGCATGACCCCATAGCCTTCTTTATAAATAAGAGCTTTCGTGAAGTATAAATCCGCTTTATGTTCACATATGCCACAATATCATGGAATTTTCTAGAAATAAATGAATGAGCAGTTACAGTGCTTTGTGAAAGTGTTCACCCCCCTTGGTGAAGTTAACACGGATTCTTCTGGTTGTAGGATTGTCCTTCGATCCTGACCAGTTTTCCAGTCCCTGCTGATGAAAAGCATCCTAACAGCATGATGCTGCCATCACCGTGCTTCACTGTGGGAATAGTGTTCTCGGGGTGATTTGAAGTGTTGGATGTGCGCCACCTATAGCGTTTCCCATGATGGCCAAAAAGTTCCACTCGAGATCGGTGTGCTGTTCACAGTAGCCATCAACTGCCTCGATCCTTCTGGAACGTTTTGTCTATTTGAGTCCATGTACTATTTAAAAGTCAGAATAACTGTACGTGAGCTGTTAACTCTAGTTAATTCCGGGCAGTCAGTCTCCCTTTCAAAACCATGCGCAGGTTGACAACGTTTAGCCTCGTAAGCGCTTCTAAAACTCTTCCACACTCAGGCTAGCGTTATCACTGCTCATCGTGGGAACGGTCACCAAACTGCTTCATCGGTGACCTGCTCCTGCTCGCTCTCTTGGACTCTTGCCTTTTTAGTATTTTGTTTGTGTTCTTAAAAAAATGATAGTAATCATAACTGCTTTCTTATCATTGTGACACTCTACAGCGCATGCCTATCCTGGGCCTGTAGGCTTTGCTGTGTGACAATGAATTCATGTGAACTCTGACCTTGAAATGATTATGTTACGTAAAAGAGGCTATTGATTAAAAACTATTTGGTTTGTTAATACTGTTGCGGGAGACTTTACTTCCAGCTGCAGAGCTGCCGGATCCACATAGAAAGGTTCCGAAACGCAGGTGTGCTATATTTTAGAGGTGCCGGATCCTGTTCTGGCAGGATCTGGCTCAAATTAAGCTCTGTCTATACTTCCCCATAACTTTGTCTCGGATCTGTTTGGAGCGCTTGCTTAGTGGTGTTGAAAACTCAGAGGCCTTTCAGAACAGGTGTATTTATACCGACATCATGTGACGGATCATATGACACTTTGATTGCACACAGGTGGACCGTAATCAACTAATTATGTGACTTCTGAAGTTAATTGGTTGGACCAGATCTTATTTAGGGGTTTCATAGCAAAGAGGGCGGATTCATACAGTATGCACTCACAACTTTTCTTTTTTTTTTTCTTTCTTTTTTTTCTTTTTTTTGTAAACAGGGTATATTATTCATTCCGCTTTGTTGTTTGTTTTTTTTGTTCTGTTGTTTTTCCACATTTGTTCCTGTGGCCTAATCTCATGGTGCAGACTAAACGTAGTGCACTGTATAGGGTGCACAAAGCCATGTTATACTCGAGGTAGAGCTCATAAGAAGTGAATAGCATGCCATTTGTGTTATGTTTGTTGTTTGTGTGTTAAGAGATAAAAACTATTCCTGCACGGAGACGCATTAATGGTTGCGCGTGTCGCGTCGCAAATCGTAAGGCGTATGTTAACGCTAGAAAAAAGAAATCGTATTTATTTAGTATGCATGCTTTTCAGAGAACGTTAGCTGATGTTCTAATAGCAAATTAGAAACCTGAGCAGCTCAGTTGTTAGTAGCTTTGGATAAAAGTTCTACAAAATAAATAAAAGTAGACCAGAAATTGTTGAAGTTTGTGATATAACAGAATTATGGTACAGTGAAGGAGACCTAAATATGTGTGTGTATGTGTGTGTGTGTGTGTGTGTGTATGTATATATATATATATATATATATATATATAGAGAGAGAGAGAGAGAGAGAGGAATCCTCTCTGTGTTTCAGTGACTGAGGGAAAACCTGTTATTGCAAAATGAACAGACGGGATCTGTGTGTGTGTGTGTGTGTGTGTGTGTGTGTGTGTGTGTTTGGCTGTGGAAATGTGTGAGTGGGTTCTGTCACACAGCGTGAGAGTGAGGAAAAACAGAGAGGAGAGACTTGGCTGAATGAGCTGCAACAGAGGGAATTGTCATAATTAAATCATGAGTGTGTGTGTGTGTGTGTGTGTGTGTGTGTGTGTGTGTGTGTGTGCATGGATCCAAAGCACAGTAAGGGAATGTTTGCACGGAGGTGTGCATGTACGTTCACATGTATCACTTCATAACCAAAGTGTCCGTTGACGTTTCCATGTTTTAACATGGGGAATCGTATATCTTTTACCGTCTTGTTAAATGAAGTGTTTGCAGGATTGTTTTGCTTAAATAAAAATTTTAAAAAAGCCGCATAACAATAAAAAAAATATTTAAAAAAAACCCCTGAAACATAAATTGCTTGTCTGGAATTGGAAAAGTTCTCCTTGTCTAATTTTACCCGCTTAATAACAAACACATGTTATGGGGATTTTGTTTAAGGGCGTGCCGGTTATGCAATGGTTTTATGTTTGTTTTGATGTGAGAACGTTTCACATAGGGCCTGATATCTCCAGAAACACAAAGTCTCTCAATGCACTGAAACTGAAAGCATTTAAGTTTTTTGTTGGTTTGTTTGTTTGTTTGTTTTTTACATGATGACATGGTGGTTATTTATAATAACATGTGGCCACAAACTAACTACAAGTTACTGTGTCACTTGATTGTTAACTTAATACCTGACCTCCAGTTAATTATTTTGTGGGAATGGGTAGAAAAACTCTGTACACTCGGAGAGTTCGCTTACTGTGACATGCTCTACATGGCAACACCACTGACTCCAGCATGTCTTCATGCACCATTCCATTGATTAAAGGTTCATGTTGCTACAACAGTCTAATTCTATTGATTTCTCTGTCTCAGTATAAGAGTTACCACAAGGTACTTTGTAACCACCAAATAGATCTTGAGAACCCATCCATCCATCCATTTTCTGTACCGCTTATCCTACACAGGGTCCCGGGGAGCCTGGAGCCTATCCCAGGGGTACCGATCTAACGAAGGCCACAATTGCACACACACACACACACACACACACACACACACACACACACACACACACTAACTACAGACAGTTTGGATGCCAATCAGCCTACATTACCCAGTGGAAACACCCGAAGCACAGGAAAAACATACAAACTCCATGTACACAACCCTAACCCTAACCCTGGAGGTGCGAGGCTAACATGCTAACCACTAAGCCAGGATGTGCCATGTGTAGTACAACCAAACTGGATGAAACCCAAATATAGTTTGAAACTACACTATATGACCAAAGGTTTGTAGACACCTGATCATCATTATCATATGTGCTTGTTGAACATCGCATTCCAGATCTAGTCTACCTTTGCTGTTATAATAACATCCACTGTTCTGGTAAGGCTTTCATTAGATTTTGGAGCATAGCTGTGGGGATTTGTTCATTCAGCCACAAGAGCTTTAGTGAGGTCACAAGAGCATTGATGTCAGGTGAAGAGGCCTGGGGCGCAGTCGACATTCCAAACTATCCCAAAGGTGTTCAGTGGGGTTGTGGTCAAGTTCTTCCACTCCAACCTCGGCAAACCATATCTTCATGGAGCTCGCTTTGTGCACAGGGGCATTGTCATGTTGGAACTAAGAGGTTTGGGCCTCTTAGTTCCAGTGAAGGGAAATCTTTAATGCTACAGCATACAAATACATTGTTTGTGCTTCAAACTTTGTGGCAGCAGTTTGGGGAAGAACCACATATGGGTGTGATGTCAGGTGTCCACATACTTTTGCCCAAATTGTGTATGTAAGCATCGCTGATGCATGGTAAAATGACTAGAACTACTACATGACTACATGAAAGAAGAGACTCATTCGTTTACCACTTGATGTCCATCCATCTATCCATCCATTTTCTTTACCGCTTATCCTGCAGGGTCATGGGGAACCTGGAGCCTATCCCAGGGAGCATGGGGCACAAGGCGGGGTACGCCATGGACAGGGTGCCAATCCGTCGCAGAACACACTCACATACACATTCACACACCAATTCATACACTACGGACACTTTGGACATGCCAATCAGCCTACCATGCATGTCTTTGGACTGGGGGAGGAAACCGGAGTAGCCAGAGGAAACCCCCTGCAGCACGGGGAGAACACACAAACTCCGTACACACAGAGCAGCGGTGGGAATCGAATCGAACCCCCAATCCTGGAGGTGTGAGGCGAACGTGCTGACCACTAAGCATTTACAATTGTTTACTGGCTTGGTGAATTGAGTGTCTGGGCTATGAGCTGGCCAGCATAGTCCTTCTGTCTTCTCTCTGTTATCAATGCAGATGCTCTCTCTCTGTCGTACTTTCTTTTCACCCATCCCCCTCTCCTCGCTGTGTCCCCCGCTCTCTGTCTCTCTCCTCTCGCTCTGTCATGTCCTTGAGGTCTTGGCAGTGTTCCTCCAAGTTGCCATTTAGACATTAAAGTGGCTTAAATCATTAGAGCATCCCTTTTTACATTGAACAAGGTTAAAGCTGATTCATTGTTAGTATTTTTTTTTTTGTTTGTATCATATTAGTAACCAATCCTGATATTGCAAAAGGATGCATTATGCAAGTTAACGTCGTAACAAACTCATTAAAAAAAAAGTTCAGAATCACTACAATGATGTTCCATATTAGAGTTTCTGTATATATGAAAAAAAAATCCTGCCATTTACATAATCTTACAAATGTAATTTTGGGTCAAATTTAGGAGGATGACTTTCAAACAAGACATGTTATGGTTTGGTCAGTGGGGTTTCTAACAGGTTGGCACATTGCAGTCGCAGTAGTTGATGAGAATGAAACGTATCCTGGACACGGTGGATAATCTGGTGTTCATGGACATTCACAAAGTGTATTATGGGAGCTTTAATGTTGGCTTGCCGGAGCACTTCTGCGTGGTTTGATGCCCACGCCGACATGCGTCGCTCTGACAGCACAGAGACACGCTGCAGGCGAGTGCAGCTGCTCCAGTGGACATCGCAGGAAATGTGCTCTAACTGATCATGTGACCATGTAGAGAACGAAAGAGAAGAAGGGCTCACCACAAAATGCCTTAACCCTTATGTTACATCCCTTTAAATAATAAAATAGAGTAGAAACAGAATAAAAATAATTATGCGAATAAAATATTTATTTTAAAGTGTTCTATAGGTAGAAGACTAAAATAACTTTTTCCAACAAGGCTCATTTTTGTCCACAAAAATGGCAATAATACAGTATTCATTCCACAGCATTGTTGAATCTTCTAGATCGGTCAGAAGATTTTCTATAACTGCAGCAAAACAACTTTTTCTCATGTTTTAAAGGCGTGTGTATTCAGTCCTTCTGAAAACAGGAGCATGCAGAGCCTCATTTGTCCAACAGTAACAAATCCACCTCCAAGTAATTGAAGGCGTCTATTTTTACTCAGTTGAATAATTACAGCTATGCCGAACCACAATTAACTTGCCTTGTAATTTCCAAAGGGTCCCCCAACCCACCATGTGGTAAATTGGCATACGTGTGAGTGTGCAATTCTCAGCAGCGCGCTGGATTTCAAAGACGTTTCAAAGACACTTGAGATGGAACGGCTGTTGGGTCATTCCATCTCAAGTGGTCCAATACAGGTTGCTTGGCCATTTTGAATTTTCCTTGTTGTTTTTGAGTGATTACCCTGTATATGTATTGGCATTGCAAAACCACCATTTTGTTTGTTTGTTTTGTTTTTTATTTTATTTGGTTCAACTACGACGGCCATTTTGTATCATGGCACGCAACGAATTCTGGTTATACAGATGTTATAAACATCTTGGACATTCTTGTTCCTTAGACTTAGAACTTAAGTCCAAATGTAATGCTCAAGATTGCTCACAGTTCCACATTTAGGGTCAGTTTATAATGGGAAGGGTTCGAGTCTCAAGCTTAAATTTTTTAGGGGGTACCTAGGCAAGTATAGAGTGCATGCAAAACATTTCAGATTTGAGACTTTGCTTATTAAATTTTTTTATGGGGGCGAGAGTGCAATTTTTTTTTAATTCCCCTCAATTTCAGGTTGAATATCTCTGGTGGGGGACCAGATACAAACCTGAAATTTTCACAGGAATAAGTCCTCTGTAGTAGCATTCTGCTGTAAAAAAAAAAAAAAATTGAGTTTGATGTTCCACTGGGTACAGAGCTTGGGCTAGTAGAAATATGGGGAAAAGCCTACTTTATTATGCTTGTCACTGTTGTCTAAAATGTTACTACATTTGATATTGACAATAGTGGAGTGTCATTCCCTTGATTACATTATATATTCAAACCCCCATGTGTCTTTGTTCCGTGCAAAGTATCCTGTTTCTGTGTTTTGCCGCCAGAGCCATACCAAGCATTTGTTCTTTGTCCTTGTTTCCCGGTGTTTTGATCCTGCTCTCGTCCTCGTTTTTTGATTTCTTGTCTCTGTCTAGTTTTGCCCGTTTGCTCATCACCTGACCCTGTGCCTGTTTTTTGACTACGTTTTTACCTATCGATTTGGATTTGTCCTCCTGTATCTTTAATAAAAGCTTTAACTGCTCTTGCATCCGTCTCCAACCCACATTGCATGACATATAGAAAATGAATCAACGCCTTCTGACCAATAAGAATCGAGTGTCCAGGAGAGCTCAGGATTTCCAGGGGGAAAGACTCACAACAGTTCACATAGCCAATAATAGACCTATAATAAACCTAATAATAGACCAGTGAAGCTGATTGAAAACAAAATTCCCAAAGCTTGCATTCCAGCCAACAAATATTCAGTTTGCATTTATATTTGAAAAAACTTAAAAATATATGTTTGTTTGTTTGTTTTTTTCCTTATGTGATGAAGATATGTGGGAATTTGGGGCCCTTAAAACAGCGTGTTCCTGACAATGTGTGCCATATGGCCACCAACTTGCTCAGCAGTCTGTTCATTTGCTGCTTCGCAGTTTGGAGGAATCATCTGCCTGTGTTTGCTCTGCTTCACTAGCACTTATTAGGTCTTGCACTCACCCTGATACTAAACCTGTTAGCATGGGATGATCTTACCCCACTAATCTCCAGATTAGATGGCGTTGCGGTCAGATTATGTCCTTAGCGTTTAAAGTGCAGGATTGGTCCTTGTCTCAAGCGAATTATTGCAAGCATGCCGCTGAGTTATCCGTGTTGGAATGGTGGCAAGAGTGTTGACCTGATCATGTGACTTATTGCTGGTGTAATCACAAGCAGGTTCTTCGGAAGACAAAGACGGCAGGAGTTATAATGAAAAGATTCTGTGCGGCACTCACGCTTGCAAACATTTCTTTTTTTCCAGCACCAGTACCTCTTGTAATGTTAATCGTGTGATTCTTTTTTTTTTCTCTCAATTTATCATTCACGCCTCCTTTTTTTCTTTCGTGTGTCTGACACCTGGCTTCGCTGTTTTTCGGAGCACAGAGGGTGCTATTCAGTGGCGCTGTGGTTGGCCCCCTTTGTGAAACTGTTTTGCTTTTCTGGGACTCGTGAAGAAGTGACCCCACACATGGCAAACCTGTCTGACATCTTTGCAAATACTGATGGCAGAGTGATGACAAAAAAGGGTGGGGGGGGAAGGGGGGTAAGAAATGTCAACCTGCAGTTGGCTGGTTTGAGAGAGAGCACACGTCAACACACACACACACACACACACACACAATGAAAGGAGCCTCCCGAGTAGCATCTGGTCTTTAGTTTTCGCAGAATGAATATAATAATAAGCGTCACTAATAAGCCAATCAGACGCAATCAGTCAAAAATGTCCTGCCAGTCGAACCTTTTGCCCTATCACAAACTTTCAAGAGCAAGATTGTTAACTTCTGATCGTGTTCTGATCTTTTTAAATGAGAAATTCCGCATTGGGGGTTCATCACAATCTCCTGATGATCATAATCTCCAGTGTGGAAACAGTAACCGTGCTTTGTGTCGGGCCAAATAACACAACCATGTTGTTGATTTATTTTCTTATAGCATGTCCTACTTGGTCATGGAGTCTCCATCTGAAAAGTCTTTCTTGCAGGATGTATGTTTTAATAAAGTCATTAGTGCTTCACATAATCACTCCAGAAAGACCTTCCTGCAAATGTAAATGTTTCCATGCAAATACTGACGGCTGAAAATAAACAAAAATAAGAAGCGGCCATAACGTTACTGGGTTCAAAAAGGACTCTAAACGAACCTTTCTCCTCTTACTCCTGTTTTCAAATATGTGTAAGGCTTCTAATGTACAATTCCGGGACTTGGGTTTGATGCTGCACCGATATTCCACTTTTATAAATGAGTGCAAAAGTTTGCACACACACCCCCCCCCCCCCCCCCCCCCCCCCGGCTTTTGAATGACAAAAATGAAAAATGTACTTGTAGTTAAAAATAAAATGTGGGTGAAACCTGCTTCAGGATATCAAAATATATTTAGAAAAAGTTTCATTTGAGAATTTAGGGCCGTTAATTTCTTGCTGTTTCATGCCTGAGCCTCGACACATTACCTTCCCATTAGCTTTCATCAGGCCTGGCACTTGGTGATAAATATCCTGTTTCTTACAAACACTACAACCTGGGCTTGTTTGTGCAAAACATAAACAGGAAAGAACGTGAAACTAGCAGTCAGATTTCCACCTTGTGCAAAAAATCTCATTTGTCTACTCCACATTTCCTCTAGGTCACACTGTCAGGCATTACGCTTAAGCTAACCGCATTGTAGATCCAGCACTTTTTTCCCACAGTATTTATGGCTGTGGTTTTGGTCTTACTCTGTAAAGCAAAACAGAACGCTAAACCACTGAGTGTGCACAGAAAAAGAAAAAAGAAAGAAAACAACACTTCTCCTCCCTGTGGCAGACAAGCAAATTTAATATCGTCAACTCTACATGACAGGAGCATAGTATTTCAGTATCTTTTCATTATATTCTACTACAGCAATTTGCCAATAATTACCGTTTTTATTTATGAAAGAATGACATGTCATTCATTTTATCTCTAGTTACATTTCACCTTGTGGAACATCCATGAAACACGTTCCCTCGCATTCTCTAAAACCTAACAAAGCTCTGACACTGGAGACTCCTTCCGAAATGTCTCCTTATAGAAAACGTCACTATACCAATGCATAGGATGTTTTTCTGTGTTAAACAACAAGACATTTTTTTAATCTGTTTATTATTAGTCTTAGATTACTGTGGAGCGTCCTCCATTCCAGCAGGGAACGTTTATCACATCGATGACTAAACATAATTCTAACAAAAAACTGCAGTGGGGATTTTTTATTTAAAAAAAAAACCGGTTTTTAAAAGTATAAAATTATCTTCAGAATGTCTTAAACATTCTCCCTGATTTATCTAATGTTTGTCTGTCGAAAACACCCCTGTTTTGAGAGACAGCATGTGAGACATCATGTGAGTAGACTGTAGTGAACTCTTAAAGCTTAAGGTTCGGGTAAATTAGGCACTCGGCATCTCAAAAAGGCGATACGGTTGCCATGTTTAATTAGCGCCACATCTGCTAATTCTTAACAGCTTTCATCTGTTTACAAAAAGTACCAGAGCTGATAAAGAAAATACTAAACAATATACTACAATGAATGAATTCTTGAATATATAACAGCAGGGCCTTTTTTAAGTCTGTTTATTATTAGTCGTAGATTACTGTAGAGCGTCCTCCATTCCGTTCTCCATTCACGTCCGTGTGTAAATTGTTACTACAGAAATTCTAACGGATTAGAGCGAGAGCAGTAATACTGTATAAACCTGTGATTTGAATGACTACTGTCAGAGAATGAATCGACACCTTCTGACCGATCAGATTTGAGAATACAACAGGTAATCCATGGAAAACAGGGAAGTGGCTAATTGGCCATAGTTTAGATTCCTCTTAGACAGGTTGTGCAGGACTGGTTGCACTAAACTGATATCATTTTGAATGAGAAAAATCTGGAATATTGAAACAACTTGTTTGCATATGTATCTTTACTACGATATTCGCATAATTACATGTGCATGCTTTCTGTTTGCTGAAGATTTTGCATAACATTAGCTGCTGGAAATAACTTTTTGTGAACAGTTTGGATGGCAAAATACCAATAATATTCTGCAGGTTTTGACTCCATTCATCCGGCTGCTCTTTTAGACACTAATGAAAACTTGTCCTAGGGCGGATGGTTTGTTTTGAATACAATACACCTACATCAGTCATCCAATAACATGTGGTACCCCAGAAAACCACATGGGCTCTGAGCTGTGGTTTGTAGCCCAAGGCAGACTGTGTATCTGTGCGGAGAGTCGCATGTAAGTTATGTCCCGGATCTAAGTGGTGTCTGGACTGGACTTGTATACGGTCTATTCATGCATGCTGTTCAACCCTCGTGTTCTGTTCCGTTCAGGTCCAAATGCTAGGTTTTTGTGTGGCAGAGTGGAAAGATACAGTCTTGGTACAATTTCTGTAATGATTTGAAACCTCGTGTTTATCTTCTAGAAGTCATACTTTTGACTTGAGACTAAGATGATGAAATAAATGTTCACAGATTGCTAGTCTTTGTTAATATGAAACAAAACGATGATTTCAGTC
This sequence comes from Stegophilus panzeri, assembly GCA_024331685.1. NCBI lineage: Eukaryota > Metazoa > Chordata > Actinopteri > Siluriformes > Trichomycteridae > Stegophilus > Stegophilus panzeri. The sequence continues at coordinate 17,625,937 of JANDJT010000164.1, read as the reverse complement.
CCTGTCATCTTGCCTCCATCACTTCTATATTCGATGTGAAACATCAAACATAACTACAAATGGTTAAAAAGGACACGTGAACATATTTAATATATATGACTTGTGTAACGTAACTTAACTTACGTGATGTAACTTATATCGTCGGTGTTCCACAATGAAACATTAAACATAGCTGCAAACGATTAAAAAGGACATCGGTTTCCCAAGTCTGATATTTGTTGACGTGAGAGGGAAAAGGATGACCAGAAGGCTCTGATGACTAAACGACTGCGGAGGAGGATTCATGAGACACGAAAAAAGCAAAAAGACAGGGGATGTGTATATTTTTTATAAATATTAATTTGAGAATAGGTGATTCAGATTTCATCAGCCTCCTTCTGTCGGAGCTTCGTGAGGAGATGATGTTGCGTTAAATTATTTTCGAATCAACATTAATCCAAATGTTTGATGATCAACAGCGCATCAGAGAAGCTATAAATGTGTTCCCTGTAGATTTAATAAAGCATGTTTAAACCCAACCCTCACTCGGAGAAATGGACAGATAATACGTTAATTAATTCATTAATTAATACATTTGACTGAAATACTGACTGAGTACTGCTGGTGAGATTAGCGCAGTATTAACGCTCACGAGATGCAGTGAAGTATCCGAGCGTGGAAGACAGTGAGGATATATAGGTCAGGATACACTGTGGTGAGAGTTAGGGGTGGTGGAAAACACACACACACACACCCACACACACACACACACACACACACACACACACAGTGTTTGTATTGGCTGATGGCCACTCAGTGTGCCATGTACGGTATTCCATTTCGGAGCAGGGAGTACTTCCCTCAGGTCTATCGTATAAAATATACATCACTGAATAAGCCTCACTGAAGACAAAATCTTTGTGGCACCGCTAGAATACACACTTTTCTTATATTTATCTTATGTTAGATTTAAAAATATATATATATATCTTTTGCTTCAAAACAGGAGTAATGAATGGTGTTCGATATCAATTTTTAACAGTTATATGGGAGAATAGTTATTTTAGTTATATATATGTATATATAGTTATAGAACCATTAGTTCCAGTTCAGGGGACTCAGTTACTTAGTGGTTAGCTTCGCATGTTAGTTTGCACGTTCTCCCCGTGCTTTGGAGGTTTCCTCCTGTTACTCCGGTTTCCTCTCCCAGTCCAAAGACATGTACTATAGGCTGAGTGGCATTCCCAAATTGTCCGTGCTCTGTGCTGGGTTGGCACCCTGGTAAGGATGTTCCCCACCTTGTGTCCTGCAGTAAGGATAAAACCTTCTTGGCCCCGCTGAGAAATGCTTACACTCGGCAATCCCATCCCCATCTCACCGGTCTGCCTCTGAGTATAAGACCACTCAACCATTCAGAGCTTTTCACCCCTTATGTCACCTCTGGTCCTGATGACACACATCATGGCCAATCTTACAGTGTACGGCGGATTTAGCACGGATAAGGAATTTTTATTTATTTATTTTATTTTATTTTATTTTTTTGGCGGATTTTGAATCCTGGGAAGCGTGTGGAATTTCCGTTAGTTATTACTTGGCGCTAAATATAATATAATATAATATAATATAATGTCTGTTATTAGCAGTAAATATGGTTTGTTCCTGATTATAGCCACATGCAGGAAATGTTCAAATCCAGAAATTTTTTGTCTAGGTGATTTGCACTGACTTTTTTTTTTTAAATGCAGTGAACCTCTTGCTTTGGTCAGGTGTGGAGCAGAGTGTACGTTTTATCTTTTGCGTTTGCTTGTCGTTTTTGTCGATGGTGGTAGGTGTTTCCTCTTCGCTCGTGACCTCATTTCAGCAGCAAGGCTCTGACTGCTGGCGTAAAACTGCCTCATATCAACCCCCCCACCCCAAACACACACACACACACACACACACACACACACTGCCATGTTATTGGCTGCGGCCTCCCACTCTCTCTGCTGCATTTGCCATTAGGGTTTATTGAATGGAAGCATGAGAGACTGTGTGTGTGTGTGTGTGTGTGTGTGTGTGCACTCATCGTGGACTTGAATGAATTTGGAGCGCCGGATCCAGTGTACCCTCAGAAAGTCTTTCAGCACCAGCTGTTTTTTTTTTTTTTTTCATAAATAAAAACGAGACTTCATCTCTGAAGTTTTGGAGTCTCTGTGCCGTGTGAAAGCACCATGAGACCCTAATCTTTAAGCAGTTTCCATAGTAACCTTACATTGCAAGAGGGGATGAAAAGCTGTCTGTGGGCTTGTTTGTTTTTGGCCATGGAATATACACTTCCTCACATACTCGATATAAATGCTCACTAACTCACCATGTAGAAACCAGAGCTCTCTCAGGACAGTAGATTCAGAGCTAATAAATCCTCAAGACTGAGCTTTTGGATAAAAAGCTGTGTTTCATATGGAAACAAATGAAAAAAAGAAGTCACATTTCTCAGAGTAACAAGTCACGTGTAGCACTCCACGTCGTGTCGTATAGACAAATAAGCAATGAGTTATTAACGAGTTATTCTCACGAAAACGGATTAGACGCCGAGTCGAGTCGGTGTGTGTGACGTGTTCCCATCGTCGTCTTTCTCGTGTGTTTCCGGACCTAATTGTTTTTCGGCGAGCTGTAACGAAACGAGACGTCTAGGCGAGATGCGTGTTACTTTCAGTCTGACGTCAACAAAATGCAGGAAAAAAAAAAAAAAAACGACACACACCGCAACACACACGTCATACTGTGAGTAACGTCAACACTAAACGGAGTAGGATGAACTGCTGCATCCACACACACACACACACACACACACACACACAGCAGGGCACACTGCTCACAGCATATGTGCTGGTTTCCATGGAAACTGAGAGTTAAAAATAACATGGGCGATGGCTTTCTTGTACCATTAGCCAACAAGTCTGACGCGAAATGTCTCGCGCACGCGCACACACACACACACACACACACACACACACACGCACACACACACACACACACACACGCACACACACAGTTACTGCTCTGGTGAGGTGAGTGCTGACGTTAAAAATTGTTATAATGGGCAGCTCAGATAGTGATGAATATGAGTCTGTGTCTCTCTTTCCGATGCGCTCACACACACACACACACACACACACACACACACACAAACCCAGCTATCAGTCTTTACCTCTCCCGCTTCTCTTTTTTTATACACACACACACACTGTATCGTCTTTCTGTCTCTATACACACGCTTCCTCTCTCCCTGTCTTTCTCTCTCACACACACACACGGAGGGAAGATTTCTATTCACCCCATGGGTTCCGCAGTGCTACTGCACGATGTGGCTGTACCCCACCCCGCTGCAGTGGCATGCTCACACACACACACACACACACACACACACACACACACACACGATTAGCCGTAACAGTGTGCACTCTCTTCTTGGATTTATTAAGATCGTGCGAAGCACCGTTACTCGATAATAGCTCAAAAGCTTCTGCTTACGCTCTTCCTTTTATTCCTCACATTGTAGCGTTTCTAGCATTTATAATGCATGTAGAGAGGATCGTTATGTCCTGTGTAGGAAGCTTAATGTCTCAGTGTAGTGACGAGAAGGTGTAAAGCGCTGCCACAATGCTTAACGGGTAATATTCAGACTCGTTTTTAAGAAACTTTTTGTTGTTGTTGTTAAATTACTGAATGTGTAGTACCAACACTACAGTAAACATATACTTACTTATACTTGTGTATAGGCTGTAGATACAGTACATACTGTGTGCTGTACATTTGGTAAAAAAAAAAAAAAAAAGAAGGGAATACTATCAGGATAAAATTATTTATTTTTTCCATTTAAAACCAAAGAAATGAATCTTTTGACATAACTCAGTATAGACAGCTGCTTGATTCTCTTGGTTCTGGTTCTCTCTTGCCGGAGAAGTCGTGGCTCACGTGAGCAACCTCCTGGTGCATGCGTGAATAAATTTTGCAGTTAAGTTAATTTGGTAGAAATGAACACCAACTGTTCTCTGAAATGATTTTGTTAGGGTGACCAAACGTCCTCTTTTTCAGACCTTAAAAAAAGGGATGTGAGAAAATGGCTTTAGTTTCAATAAGATGTGCTTAATGAACCGACCCCAAACCCCCCCCCCCCAAATAAAGTATCCCCTTTTGGAAAACCAGAATATGGTCTCCCTAGCTTTTGTGATGTAATGTTGCCCGCATCAGGGACACTGATCTTTTATTTATTTATTTATTTATTCATCTATTTATTTATTTATTTATTTTATTGAAACAAATCCAAACATCAAACATGTTTTTAAGTTTTAGATCATATTGATTTTCTTTTGACTTTATTTACACATGTGACCTTGAACTAATCCAAAAGTAATCAGATTACATTACTTTCGTATTGTGAGAATTGGATTACGCTACTGATTACAATTTTTATGAAGTCATTTGTAATATGTAATGGAATACATTTTTAAAGTAACCCTCCCGACCCTGGCGTCAACAGAGTTCACACAACTGAAGTAGTGTTTATACTGTATATTTAAATACGTTTAAACATCCTTAAACCACAGAGCTGCTGAATGATCAATTCTGACTGTAAATTAATTTTCCATAACAGCAGGTAACTGTAACTCAAATCACAGGTGTATATTAACACACTCAATCTAATACATCATAGTAATTGTAATTTATTGTGTTTAGTGTGTAATTGTTGATATGGTGAAATTTTCTGAAAGAAAAGTTTTCTTTAACATTTGTGGAAGAAGTCTTTAGTGTCAGCGCTTTGGAACCATTTCTATAACATACACCTCACCATCCAACTTATTAGGAACACCTATTCCACCAGTTATCTAATCAACCAATCATGTGGCAGCAGCGCAAGATCATGCAGATACAGGTCAAGAGCTTCAGTTAATATTCGCATCAAACGTCAGAATGAGGAAAAAGTGTGATTTCTGTGACTTTAACCATGTTCTCGATGTTGGTGCCAAATTGGCTGGTTTGAGGCTTTCAGAATCTGCTGGTCTCCTGGGATTTTCACACACAACAGTCTCTAGAGTTTACACAGAATGGTGTGGGGAAAAATAATATTCTGTGAGCAGAGGGTCTGCAGGCTGAAACACCTTATTGATGAGAGAGATCAGAGGAGACTCACCAGCTGACAGGAAGTCTATAGTAACTCAAATACAGGTGTGTATCTCCATGACTTTTTGCTTTGCGCTGCTGCCACATGATTGGCTGCATGAATGTACAGGTGCACAGGTGTGCCTAATAAAATGGATGGTGACTGAAAGTGACAATTTGGACTTTCACAACATAACTATAAACCAGTAAAAAGTATACTGCCGTTCTTTAATAAACCAAAAATTGTTAGCATTGGAAAATTGTTTGTCCCGGGTGCCGAGGGTACTGCCCACCCTGATATCCATAGATTTTCTGTACTGCTTATCCTACACAGAGTCACAGGGAGCCTGGAGTCTATTCCCAGGGAGGCGAGGGACACCTGGACGCTGTGCCAACTCATCACAGAGCACAATCGCATACACACTCACACACTTCGAACAATTTAGAGATGCCAATCAGACTACAATGCATGTCTTTGGGCTGGGGGAGGAAACTGGAGTACCCACAGGAAACCCCCAAGGCACAGGGAGAACATGCAAGCTCTGCACACACAGGGCGGAGGTGGGAATCGAACCCCCAACCCCGGAGGTGTGAGGCAAACGTACTGACCGTGCCCCCTGCCCACCCTGATATATAGATATAAAATCTGTCAAATTAGATTTAATATTTTTTATAAGTGTTAAAGTGTTAGATTTATATTTGTTAAAAGGCATTACCAATAAAAGCCCTTATTTTAACTAAAACTCTTATAACTAAAACTTTTTCAGTTGAGTTTATCACACAACACTGAATCCACTCAAAACCGAGCTTCAAGCAAGCAGACTACCATGTTAAAATTGAGCAGGCTTCCAAGTGACCGTAAACAGCCTCAACCTCCATAAGTGTTCCACTGTAACAGTGTCAGGTGTCAGACACACACACACACACACACACACACACACACACAATAAAAAAAAATAAAATATTGAAGCAAACCATCTTGGCCCCAAAACAGGTTGCATCAAGAGAAATCCATGATGAAATTCTTGTCAGCTGCAGGGCAATCAGGGAGAAAGACATCGTGTGCAGCAAGGGTTCATACATTGCATCTATTGAATCAGATCTGATCCAGCTGTCCACACAACACGATGGACAAACAGGCTGGACAAGGGTCAGTGTGTGAACACCCTGCAGCCTGCAGCTCCTGAATACACACTTATATGAAAACCAATTTCATTTTCTGCAATCCAGACAGTATAAAACAGATAATTATAGGTTTTGGCAAAAAAAAGCTTTAAAGCCATCACACGAAATAAAATAAATACACTCTGCAGAAATGCCACTGCATACAACGGAATTAAAAATAGAAAAATTAATAATTAAACTACAAAAAAAAAGATTTGCTCTCAACATGGTTGGGAGGTTTACTTTAAAAATGACTTCATAAAAATTGTAATCAGTAGCGTTATCCAAGTCTCGCAATATGAAAGTAATGTAATCTGATTATTTTTGATTAGTTCAAGGTCACATATTTAAATAAAGTTAAAAGAAAAGCAATATTACAATTACATTTATATAGTGCTTTTCTACTGTATGTGTGTGTGTGTGTGTGTGTGTGTGTGTGTGTGTGTGTGTGTGGCAGTGTGTAGCATCCAACTGGATGATGCGATAGCAATATGATCTAAAATACTTTTATTTAGAGCTTAAAACATGTTCAGTGTTTGGACTTGTTTTATTAAAATAAAATAAATAAATACAAGATCAGTGTCCCTCATATGGGCAACATTACATCACAAATGTTAGGGTGACCATATTCTGGTTTTCCAAAAAGAGGACACCTTTTTTGGGGGTGTAGTGGGGGTGGGGGGTGGGGGGTTTGTGTCTTAATAGTGTTCAAAACAGTGTTACTATTAATTCAGACGTTAATACAGTGAAAAAAATATATATAAAATATAAATATAAATATATATATATAAAATTGGTTTCATTCTGCCCACATTTTACATTTTTTCTTACATTCTTTTGAATACCCATGGAATAAAATAAAATATAAGATGCCATGAGTGTACCTTCTGCCATCATTTACACATTTGAATGGCCATGTAATACAAAGCAATGTAATAACATGAAATTAAAAATGACCTTATATGGCCATGGGCATTTTTTTGACTCAGGACAGCTGCATTGACTCGCAGTAAAATCTCACATTGATGATAAAATACTATTATTAACCTATAAAGCACTAAATGGTCTCGCGCCACAGTACCTGAGTGAAGTTTTGGTCTTCTATGATCCGCCACGCCTACTTAGATCAAAAGGTGCAGGCTATTTGTTGATACCTGGAATAGCGAAGGCTACAGCAGGGGGAAGAGCTTTCTCTTACAAAGCCCCACAGTTATGGAACAGACTTCCAATTAGTGTTCGGG
>JANDJT010000164.1:17588997-17618311 GCA_024331685.1 Stegophilus panzeri | reverse complement strand
TGACATGACTCGGTATAGACAGCTGCTTGATTCTCTTGGTTCTGGTTCTCTCTTGCCGGAGAAGTCGTGGCTCCTGGTGCATGCGTGAATAAATTTTGCACAAAGTTAATTTGGTAGAAATGAACACCAACTGTTCTCTGAAATGCTTTTGTTAGGGTGACCAAACGTCCTCTTTTTCAGATCTTAAAAAAACATCCGGAGGGGAATTCTAAATTTGAGAAAAAGTCCGGGATTCGGCTTTAGTTTCGTTATGATGTGCTTATGGTCTAATACTGCATCGTGTGTGCGCCTTCTCGCACACCGATTGGGCGATTCTAAAAGGCTTGCAGGAACTTTCCCTGCGACCCTGTAGGATAAGCGGGGTATAGAAAATGGATGGATGGTTAATTTAGTGACATTTTCTTGCATCTAGATCTTTTCACAGGTTTATCTGTTTTTCCTGTTAGAAACTGACACGCACACAGAAAGGCTGCAACCTTTAAGATTCTGATACGTTGTTGTTTGTATAGTAACAACTAATTCGTGGACATCTATAGCGGATGTTTATTATGTTATCAGTATCACATTAAGTGTGTGTGTGTGTGGTCATTTTCTCTGACAGGGTTCATGCATCACCTTCAATTAGCTTTATTTCTGTAGTTCTTTTTGAATGCCGTCTGGTCTACTATTATCCCCTGGAGGCTCCTCAAGACGATCGAGTACATTAGTAGGTCAAAGGTCAAGTCGGGGGGGGTGGATGGGATTGAGGGGAGAAACCCAGTTCGCTTGTTTTAAGCTCTGCCTTGGCCTCGTTCCCTCCGGCAAATTTGCACACACGCTTGCAAATGAGTGATGGCCCACCTTAGCCGTGGTGATGTCTCAACATGAGTGTGTGTAAAGGTTTACGAGGTGTGTGAGAGATCTTGCACTACAAACAGGCCCTGAATGACCTACAAAGGACCATAAACATGCTGATCAAGACAACCGATAGTATTCAAACTAAGTGTCCTTAATACTAGCTTTTCATGCCTGTAAAGGGTGCAATAGAATGAGAGACTTTTTGCAAGCTCCTCGGAATATTGCGGAGTTCGTCTGATTTCGCGTTAGTTTCTGCACAGTTGCTGTAAAATCCTGTAGGGACTGGTGACGAGACAGTGACGGATTTGAATGATGCTGATGATCGTGATGTTAAATAGATGCGGCTCATTTCTTTCAAATTTTTGCAGTAGTGTTCTAAGTAGTGAGTAGATTTGGTTATAAATGTAGAGATAAATAGTGCAGCAGAAGTTGTGGGAACAGGATTTTCAAACAAAGAGCCGAAGGATTATGTATCAGTCTTTGGTACTGAACTGACTCTGTATCTTATTGCGTGCATTCTGCTGTAATAGTTGCACTTGTAAAGGTGAGATTGAGATGCGCTGTAGCGCTGAACATCTTGTCCTACAGCTAATAATGTGAATGCAGCATCATGATGTCCGCTTCCTGCCACAAGGGGGCGGTGTTTCAAATCATTTCAGTCTGGAAAAGAAAACATGTAGAGTATGTGCCTTGATAAACCAATAAATAGCAGTTAGGATTGACCTTTTACCTACAGCGAAATACATACACTCAGTGTTTTTCCATCACTCCTCCAGCAGAGCAGAGGGCATGGGAGCGGCCAGCACAACTCCACCAGACAAGGCACAACTTAAAGCGGGTCAAAGTATGATGGAACAGACGTCTCTCTCTTCCTTCCTCCAAACGCACACACACACACACACACACACACACACACACACACTTGTATGTGTAGTCATTAAGATGAAAATGAATGTGTGTGCGTGTGTGTGTCTAGATGGAAATGTGGCCCGGAGGTTCAATCTCAGTTTTCTCAGAGTATCCAGGAAATTAATTTCAAACCTTAATGACCATAATATCAGCATCAGAGTTGCTTCATAAGATGTAGGAGGATGGAGAAGACGAAAAAAAAACAAAACCCTGTAATATACATATAAGTAGAGAGACAGTGATGGAGGATGGGATGGAGAAAAATGAAAGGAAGTGACAGTGAACAGAGTCAAACTCTTCCTGCAGCTCATTACAGTGCTGTTTTTGGCTGTTTTCTATCAGGGAAGTGTGTGTGTGTGTGTGTGTGTGTGGTAGGAGTAAGGGCTGTGTTAGCTTGGAACAACATTGCTGTCCAAATCATTTAGATTTAAGTTCATAACAGTCCATTCCGGGTTGCCAGGATTTTGTGTCTTTACTCCGCCAAGATCTTGTTTTATAGCGAGTAATCGCAATTAAATCTCATACGTTTCCACAACAACAACAAAAAGGCAACGTGTCCGTGCAGACGGTGTGTCTGTGATGTATTTCTATTGTAGGATACATTGAAAAGATTTAAGAGAGGGAAAACGGGGATTATATATTGGATAATATCTGTACATTAGATTGGATAATATCTGTACGTTAGAAATGCGTGTGCACCACGGTGACTAAGCACCTAAATTTCATCAAAGGCCCAAATTTCAGGTGTTTTATGTGGGTTTTTTGTGTGATTGGCTCTCGGCTTCATTTTGTTGTCGTTATTAACGTCATCCCTCCTCACAAAAACCTACGGTCAGGAGCTGCTGCTGAATGCTTGACCAGGAGAAGGTTCACAGTGGCGATTTTGGCTTTGGCCCATGACTCAGCCTGTGAACATGTGCGTGTAATGGACTGCGTGTAGAGCCTCAAGCTGCCGGTCACAGTGGTCAAGGCTGGATTTGTCTGGGTAAAAGTATGACTGAGCTTTGCACCTCTAAATGTGCTAAACACTCACCTAGCGCAGGAGCCATTGGCGCCAAGGTCATAGGCATGAGGGCTTAACGGGGATTAAGAATGAGGACAGCAGGGATGCTTTCACACACACACACACACACACACACACACACACACACACATTCACACACACACACACACACACTGAAATTCAGTTCACTGACTGGTACAAACAGTAGATGTACGCCTTAACAATACTATTAGAGAAATAGGGGTGTGCGATTGTATAGTTTCTGTGCGTTGCTTTGGTATATATGGATTCTTTTTGTGTGTGTGCATGCGAGTGTGTTTCTCAGGGTTTACAATTGTGAAGACATTTAGTATGATAATATCCGTCAAAGATTCCTCGTTATCTTTTAGGACCATGCTTAAAACCTGCAATCAACAGATCCTCATTCCGTGAGTCCATGTGTCTTGTGGATGTGCTAAAACTTACATAATGTTTATTACAGCGTAGAGAGGATGGCGTTATAGAGTGTTATAGAGTGTATAGAGATGGTGTAGCCCTGCATTGTGGATTATCCTAATACCCCCCCCCCTTTCCTTTCTCAGTCAGGATATTCACTGTCCTGCGAAGGGATTAAGAGCAAACCAAGTGCTGATGGGCCGTACCATCCTCGGATGGAGGATATAAATGAGGAGAAAGGGGTAGATATTAGGCATACAGATGTTGCAGTTGAGCCTATATGTGTTTTTGTGAAGATGTGGGCATAAAAAATCATTTTCTACAGTGTTGTGTGCCAGACAAGTCTCTTCTCCAGCATGAACACTCTGGCCTGCTGTGTTCCAATTAGATCAAGAGGTACTGTACGCCTTCATTCTAGCATTAGAGTCTATTTTAACTGTGTGATTAGTCTGCTTTATAGCAATAATAATGCCTTATCTCTTTATTACAGCATTATGCGCTACTGTGAAGTTGACTCACATGTTAATGATACTGTATATAGACCTGTTTTGTTGCCATAAACAATATTTATTTGATGATCAGATAGCAGTTAGATGCACTTGAGAAGCAAATCAACACACAGTGAGAAATCAGATCTACTTTTGTTTCTCACTGTCCGCACGCAAGGTAGCAAATTTCGGCATCTGAGAATGTTTTGTGTCCGAGCCTGATATCCTGAAATCCTGAAACAACTGGCTCTGTTATACTGTGAAGGGGCATTTATTTATTTATTTATTTATTTAGCTGGTAGGGGTGTAGTGAGACATCGTGACACGATGCATCGCGACGCAAAAATGTGATGAGAACAAAAGTGGTCCCAATCTGCCCAACCCATAGAGTTAAAATACATAGAGAGCTGGTCACATGATTGCATTGTTTTGTGAAGAGGTCACATACGGTTATACGACTATGTTATAACGGTTAAAAAGTGCTTTACGGTAGCTTTCAGACAATACCGAAGGCTATGGAAAGCGGCCATTTAGCCGACTTTTAGCTCTATTTGTGCTACAGAGCTCATTATGTTTCAGTCGGCCATTTTTAAACTCCCCACGTCAGACACCTTGTTTATTCAGTAAAAAAAAAAATTGGGAGAATTGATACATTTATTTATTTATTTGTTTATTTATTTATTTATTTGAATAGAATGGGCGAACCTGTAGCACATTTTGTTTACAATGTTAGATCTCGTAACAATTTTTAAATGTATTTTGTTTTATACAGACAAAAATGTACATAGTTTTTGCATTGTTTATGATTCACAAATAACAATGGAGTCTTTTACGGTCAGAATTTTTTATCATTCCAAAAGTTTGTTCAAAATATTCGGAGAATCCATAAAACCTCGTATGAAGTTTAAGCATTATATCTTTAGGTATTACAAGAGATTTACGATGAAAATAGTAACTGTACTATTACTGTCTGCCCAGAAAGTTGTTCATTTAAAGTTCCAAAGTGTTATCATTGATTAATTCATGATGTTCCTAAGAATGAGGACAGCTGTCAGGCAACAGCTTCCTCTAAGTTGCCGTGTCGATGATGTGTCTATTACACAGACTGTCCGTCTCTGTTTACGTCTGTCTCTGTGACCTGCTGCTGTGCTGTAAATGACTGTGGCATCACACGGTACATTACAGTACACTGGTGACCCCGACACACTGGGTTGTTTACTGGAGATGTCATGGCAGCTTTGAATTAAAGGGTTCGTGGCTAATGGCAAGCATGATCTAAGTAGGAATTTTAGAGAGAGAGAGAGAGAGAGAGAGATGTCCTACATCCAAGTGTCTAACAACATTCCTTTTCCATATCTTTTTATCTGTTTCTTTTTTAAAGTCCTCATGTTTCTAAAAATGGGTAAGTGTGTAAGATGTGAATTTTGCAGTAGAGAGGAAGTGCATTTTAGGTCACAGTCACAGCTTGTGTTTGCTTTGGGTCAAATCTTAGGCTCTGTAAATGATGCATCATGATTTTATATATGTATATATATTTTTTTTTTAGAAATGACAAAAGCACTCATGAGTAGCTTGGTGCTATATTAGAACCATGTTTGGTCATAATCCCTGGATATAGAAATTTATATCTTTTTTATTTTGTTACTGTGCTTCATTAAAGACATCCGAGCTGATTCAATTTACTGATATTAAAACCACAATGGTTTCAATACGTATAGATTCCTTTCTGGCATTTTCTTAGAAGACCTTACACTAACCTCAGCTGTTTTCTTTTCAGAACTTATTAGTATGTGTTTAAGTATCAAAACCATTAAGACAGCGGTTCAGCCATGTCTAATTAGGCCTGACACTTTATTGTCACTCTGTTCAAAAGCACACAAATGGATGCTATTCGAAGAATGTACTTCAAGTGAGTTGACGTATAAAAACAATAAAATCTGACTAATACCTGTTATTGCTTAGCATCTTAGCAATAAATGACCTTTGTGTCATTGACTCGTGCCAAGTGTTCTTGGAATCGGCTCCAGATCCACCACGACTGGCCAGTCGATCAGCAGTTACTGAAGATAAACGTTCCATATTAAACCTTCTAAATGGGATTAATGTTAGAAGCATGCAAGGCATTTTCCAAAATGGAATCTAGTCAGAGTAATATTTTTGAAGTGTCCAGCGTTATACCTTTTTAATGCGCATTCATTCATATATTTTCAGTAACTGCTTTATCGTGATCGGTCATGGTGGATCCAGAGCCTATCCTGGCAACACAGGGAATGAGACAGGAATACACCCTGGATAGGACACCAGTCCACCACAAGGCACCATGCACATGCTTTCACACACTTGTTCACACCAAATCATTCGAGAGAAGCAAGTCCACCAACTGATATGTTCTTGGAAGATGGAGCATGCGAAACACCACAAAGACAGTAACCCAAGATTGTTCAGGAATGAACTGGGGTGAATATACTCACATGGGCGGTTTCAATTGTTTTAAAAATGTTTGTTGACAGAATTTGGAATCATTTGGATTTTTTTGTTGTTGTTGTGGCTAATTTCTTGAGCGATGTTTGAGTAGTGTGTATTTTGCCATTGGCAAAGAATCTGTTCCCCACTCACAGTGCTGACCATGCACCTGCAGGAGAGAGAGACAGCGCAAAAGAGAGGAGAAAGAGGGAGGGGGGAGAGATAGAGAGAGATGGATAGAGAGCAGGAGAGACAGAAAGAAGGCAATAGGAGCAGGTGCAGAGCTCTCCTCTCTCCATTTGGACGGCGCTAGCATTCTGACATTAACCGACCCACGGAGGAATGGGCAACTCGCACAGAAAGACACCCATTCTGGGCCCGCAGGAGAGGAAGAGGAGGGTAAAGAAGAAGAGTAAACGTGCAGGATGGGGGGAGGACACTGCAGGTAGGGTGCCTACACGTTCAATGCGGGCTTGAACAGAAACTAAAGGCCTCGTTTTTTGAGATTTGCTCTCTGATAACGTTCTGCAGTAAACTTAAATCTAACTCTCGGTTTCCATCCAGAATTACCCTGTGTGTGAGATATCAATCGGCAAAATGAATGCTCTTTGTATCTGTGTAGTACACTCAGTGATTGTGATTGAAACAACACCCACTTTGCCCCTCTTCTGCATGTCACCCGTCCCAGTTGATTCGCTTTGGACTCATCCACATTCAGAGCTGCGTTGGAGTAGTGCTCAGTAGAGGTCACATCGTTGGTCCGCAGCACTCATTTTATGATGATGCAAAGCAGAAACCGAGCGCTGGGGCTGGTACTGAGTAATAGAGTGTGCGATCTAAAACACCGCAGCATCAGATCTGATTTGCTCATTAAGCCACACAGCTAGGGAGGTAATAAAGAGAAATGGAAATATAAAGCGAGATGAGATGACACACAAGGAAGGAGAGGAGCGAGAAAAGACGACAAGCGGAGGTTGTTGAGTGTTAAAGAAAATGTAACCCAATAAAAACCTTAGAAAAGAAAAGAAAAATATTTTACAAAGGAAGTTGAGGTGAGGAGATTAAGAGAAATAAGCGTTAAAAGAGAAGGAAGTCAAGAATGGTTGAGAGAAAAGTGGTCTTTTTATTGAACCCGTTCGCACTGGCGTAATCGACTTATCGGACATTTTCAATCAGAACAAACAAAGGAATTATTTTTGCGCCGAGAGTCTGGTGTAAGATGAGTCAGGACACTGTTGGGTTACTGTGTGTAGAGTGTAGATGTTACCAGCATGGAGACAGACATAAACAAAGACAGTCTTTTGTTAATCAGAGTAGATTGGGTTCCCTTTTGAGTCTGGTTCCTCTTACGTTTTTGTTGTTCTATTGTCTCAGGAAGATTTTCCTCACCCCTGTCTCTTCAGAGACCTAAATCTACATCCGAATTTTAAGCTATCATCCATCTTCTATAGTTTAGACCAGAAACCAGATAATGGAAATAAATTGCAGCTAGAAGATTATGCTTGGCAGGTTCCTAGAACCGTAATATGTCCACATATGGGCAGTAATACTCTTCATGTACTTCCTGGATTTATTGTTGGATGGGAGTAGCAGTGTACTAATCTAGCCTGGACACCCTCCAACACCTGCTTAGCACTTGATACATCACTAACTTGCCAATAAGAACTCAATGAAGTGTGTAAAATGTGTGGGTTCCATTGAGAAACTGGAACGCTGTTGTCAGGGAGACTGAAAAAGTGGTCGTAATCAATTCATGGAATGCTATTGAGTCATATTATTATTATTATTAGTTTCAGGTTTCTGAGTGAATATATGTGGATTTTGATTAAGCCGTGTTAATTTGGCTTACCACAAGCCTAGAAATACATTCGAGGCGGTTGGATAATTGCTGGAATGTCTCAGGGTGGCATGGTGGTGCAACAGGTAGCTCAAGAGGTCCCTGGTTCGATTTCATGACGAGCTTGGATTGCTCTCTGTGCAGAGGTTTCCATCTTCTCCCTGTGTCCCACTGGGGTTCCTCTAAGTTACTGCTAAGTGTGAATGTGTGTCTATGGTGTCATGTGATGGACTGGCATCCCAACCAGTGTGTAGGTATCATGCAGTGTTCTGGAATAAACTCCAGATCCTCTGCAGCCCTGACCAGGATGAAGGGGTTACGGAAGACGAATGGATGGAATTTCTTCCATGTCTTCTCATGGATTTGATTATGTTTAGTACAATGTGGTACTAGGTTGGATCCTAAGCTCAGGTTATTGTTGGTGTAGGTGAGGTGGATTGGTTCCTCTAAATTTGAGTGAGTGTGTGCATTGGAGAACTTCCTATCCTGGATGTTCTCCAACTTTGGGTTCAGTGTATTTTGGATAGACTCCAGACACACCATGAGTTCATTCAGTGGTATGAATACTTTGTTCATTTTGAATGTTTTGATCTAGATCAGTAGAACCTAACAAATGATGCAATTTCCTGAAGTTTATACATACATCTTGGAGCATTATGGCATTATGTTAGAAGGAGAAAGGGAGGCAGCTAATATTATCTCTCTCTCTCTCTCTCTCACTCACTCACACAGTCTCTCTCTGTTTGTTGGGCAAAAAGAGCATCTCCTGTTATTGCTGGCAATTGTGGTCTGATAAGGATCTGCTAATTCACTGTAAATTAGATATGAAGGGTTGCTTAGATACGGCTGACTCGGGGCTATTCACGGGCACGGCCGCACGGTGCATACTGATGGGCAGATGTTGCTTTAAAGAGGGAGAGAAAAGAGAGGAGAGAGGGTAGGAGAGAATATGGTCTATATATTTTTTTCCCCTCTCTCTCTTTTGAGGTTTCAGAAATGCGAGCAAAGAAATGTTCATAATTTAAACTGACGAAAGATTCTTTTTGATGCATCCTTACATCTTTTGGTGTATGTGCATGAGTTGTATTGAGTTTGAATGAGTGCTATGAATCGAACTTTATAACTTTATAATATAACTTTATTGTTACTTTATACAGTGGTGCTTGAAAGTTTGCGAACCGTTTAGAATTTATCTGCATAAATATGGCCTAAAACATTATCAGATTTTCACACAAGTCCTAAAAGTAAATGGTAAATGGCGCACTTATATAGCACTTTTATCCAAAGTGCTTTACACTGTGTCTCATTCACCCGTTCACACTCACACACCAATGGTAGCAGAGCTGCCATGCAAGGCGCTAACTTGCCATCGGGAGCAACTCGGGGTTCAGTGTCTTGCCCAAGGACAATTCGGCATGTGGAATCACGTGGGCCGGGAATCGAACCGCCGACCCTACGATTAGTGGACAACCCGATCTACCACCTGGGGCCACAGCCGCACATAGACCAAGAGAACCCAATTAAACAAACGAGACAAAAATATTATACTTGGTCATTTATTAAATTAAGGAAAATGATCCATTTGGCCAAAAGTTTGTGAACACCTGACCATCATATATGACCAATATATTCTTGTTGAACATCCCAGTCCAGATTTATCCCCGCCCCCTTTTTGCTTTTATAATAACCTTCACTCTTTTAGAATTTGGAGCGTGTTTGTGGTGATTCAGCCACAAGAATATAAGTGAAGTCAGGTACTGATGTTGGGTGAGGAGGTCTGGGGTGCAGTCAGTGCTTTAGTTTATTCTGAAGATGTTCAGTGGGATTTGGGTCAGGGCTTTGTGCAGGACACTTGAGTTCTTCCACACCAACCTTGGCAAACCATGTCTTCATGGAGCTCGCTTTGTCCTCAGTATTGTCCTGCTGGAACAGATTTGGGCCTCTTAGTTTCAGTATAATTCTACATCATACAAATACATTCTATACAATTGTGTACTTCCAACTTTGTGATGAAGGCCCACATATTGTATGGGTGTGATGATCAGGTGACCTCTTGACCTCTCACCATGTTTTGAGCAGTTCGTTTCTCTTCTTCTGTGTGTCTCTCTGCAGCGGTGTCGAATCTGGACGTTGAGAGTAAGTTAACATCTCACTATCAAGCCCCATGGCACCAGCAGCACAGCGTGTTTCACCCCAGCACACGGCAGCCATGTCTGGAAGAGCTGCACCGCCATGCCCAGTTCAGTCTACGGGCACTGCACAGAGGTAACCTGGCACAGCTTCTCAACAACTGCGGTCTATAACCATGTTCCCTGCTTGACACTGATGTCCCGTTGGCCCAAGCCACCTACTTTTATATATTTGATAGTGATAGGGTTAAAATAAAAAAAATTAAAAACTCTCTCGATCAGTGGCAATGCAGTCTTTATGAAAATCCAAACACAGAATGTCTTCACATGCTGGGGGTTTGTGATGGTAACTAAGCATGCAAATAAGAGATGTGACAGGTACTAACAATCACCTTTTTGTTGCTAGATTCAAGCACAGAAAGAGTCGCATACCTTTTAGTATTGGTCCACCTTCAAAAAAAAAAAAAAAAGATTTAAGATGGATTATTTTGACCCTAACAGACCAGAAGGGTTAAATACTGTAACATTTGTAGACCCGTTTGTTCTTCAGTTTATTTAAGCAAGAAAAAGTGCAATTATGAATGAAACATGCATACCTCTGGATGCAGATCCTAGTCCTAGTTATATTCTGAACAAATATACAGCTTAACAAGCCTTACAAGCAGCAAGTCTTGTGTAATATGTGGCACATACTGCCCCCTGGTGTTAGAAAGTTTCACTCACCAATGCAGGTGAGCTTTGCATGTAGCAATCTGATGCAAATGAATGAATAGTGTGTTATTTACGTTGTACAGGAAGTAGAGACAGTTCAGTGGTAATGCTCGTAATAGTCAACATGGGGCGGCTGCGTTACTAAACCTTCGGCTTACTCTCTGGTCAAGCCTTTGCGCCGTTTATTCTGGAGAAACGGTCTTGCTTGCCTGGAAATATCAGTCCAGGAACGCTGCTAAGATGGCTCTTATACAAGTGTGCTACTAATGCTAATCACAATGCAGTTTGACAAACAAGTTGAACAAACTATCTTGTAATACAGTGCAAGATAATATACGTAACAACAATCAACAGCTGTTAACAGCGCAATGATAGAGAACACACCAAGATAGACATATTGACATTGTGTTCCAGGACAAGCTGAATATTCAGACTTGATGATTTCTTGATGGTTGAGTAATCCACAAGAGACTGTCATGACAGTGGTATCAGAAGGTGTTGATTGCTCACAGACTCTAGTTATTGGGGAGGAACAATGGCTGTAGTGGTTACACATTTGCCTTGCATCTCCGCGGTTGGGGGTTTGATTCCTGGCACCGCCCTGTTCTCCCTGTGCTCCTGGGGTTTCCTCTGGGTACTCCAGGTTTCCTCCCCCAGTCCAAAGACATGCACTGTAGGCTGATTGGCATCTCTAAATTGTCCATAGTGTGTGTGATTGTGCCCTGTGATGGTTTCCTGTGAAGGCCTTCCACATTGTGAGTCCCCTGGGATAGGCCCCAGGCTCCCCGCACACATGTGTAGGATAAGCGGTTCAAAAAATTTATGGTTTTGTGTTTGTGTGTGTGTGTTTTGTGTTTATTTGTTTTTTTTAAATCTTGGTGGGGACCGAATGTCCACCTAAAGAATAGAAATACCTGACAGTTACCCATTTAACACCAGTGGAGTAATTATTAAACCCTGCTTTTTAGTATATTGCTAATCCAAACCCAAACTGTCCGATACAGAGCAGCGTCAGCGTTCAACCAGCAGAGAGCGCAATCGGGTCACCATATCCATCTCGGTGGCTCCGCCCATGCCCACATTCCCCTCCCCTCACTCCATCAGGAGACAGGACCAGAGGAGTCGACACTCACATATGGTAAGCGTTATTACAGTTATAGTACAGTACTAGCATCTAGAATGGCTCTTGGGCTTTGTATCTTGATTGAGATTGGCGGAAACTAATGTAACTATTTTTCCTACATTTTGGCTGTTAACTTGCGGAATCTATAAACCACTCGTGCTGTAAAAAGCTTAAGTTTTTCAGTAATACTGTAAGTTTTTTTTAATTGTATATCTTGTTTGATTGTATGTCATGGCACAGCTGGACAGAGCTGAATATCAGACAATGCAGAGGAAGGTAATTCACATTGTTGTTAATGCTGGCATTCAGAAACACCAATCAGATCCACAATGTGACTGAAATAAAACATTTGAATAGTCATTTTTGGCCATAGTGCTATATGATTAGTTATGTTTGGCTTCTTACTGACTGAGTTGTATTAAGATCCACTCAGATCTCAGGTTCCTTCTTTCCTTTTTCCGCCAACACTTGGAATAGGAAAGAAGCACCAGAGAGTCAGACATGCAGACTCTCCCCAGGAAAGTTATCCAGGTGCTGCTTTTGCTTTAATGTTGTCATTTTTATTCTAAAGGATGCCCGCATGAATGTCATTTATTTTTGGTTTAGATCCATGGTGGTAAAACGACTTCCATTCTTACCGGCGTTTTTTTTTTTTCCTTTTTATATCCCTTCTAACACCACTAGGCGGACCAGATTCCCTAACTAAATCAGGACAGTCCCGATTTTACACACTATGCCACTTGGTCTCGATAATTTGACATCGCTTAAGGTTTGCTTGCTGGCAGATAAACATTTGAACAAATATCTTTTTAAAAATAAATGTAAAAACGTTTAAATAAAGCATGTCTAAAGTCAAAATTTATATCATCAGTTTCAGCTGTCCTGATTTTTCCCCAGTGGTCATCTGGTCACCCTAAATACCACTCTGTTATCTATTTATTTTGCTGTATGTGGTTTTTTAAACTGTTCTGTGTGGTTCACAATCATTTTTTTAAATGGATCACCCTTTATATATGTTTTTATAGTTTTTATCATTTAAAAAATGGTCACATTGCTATATCGTTTGCAAAGCATTATGATGTATGATGTAGCTGCTCTTCTGGAGACTCTTCTGGTTCTTGATACGTTTATCATTTCCCATAATGCAGCAGGAGAGACCTTCGAGGGAGGTGGAGTCTCAGCCAGCACAGAGAAAGGTAAGTGATAACAGGGTGACTTAAAAGATATGAAGCGTTCTCAGTATGCTTGGTTAAGATTCTTTTTCAGGTGTTAAGCAGGTCATGGGCTGGACGCTGACATGAACCACATCCAATATCATCCCTACATCCATACATACTGTATGTTGACTAATTTCCACTGTGCTAATACAGTGTTACTGTACTCTAACATCCCTTAAAATCATGACAAAGAGTCCATGAGGAACTGGCAAGGGGAAGTCCAGGAGGGTTTAAAACCCGTGCAGGAATGCAGTCTTTATCCCGTCCTTCACAGTTTCAGGTCTGGAGGACTCATAACCATTTTATGTCCCATTAGCTTAAGCATTTTGTTCCAGAGCCGTATTTATGGAATTAAACTTGTGCCAAAAGAATTGAAGGATACTTTTATTTATTTTCTTAACTTTTTAGTTTACGTTCGCGAAGTTTACGGTCGCCATTCTGGAACAAATTCTCATGTGTGGGCGGGGCTTATCAGTGCTTTACTCTCATTGGTTAGTGAGATTTGGATCAACAGCTCGAGTGTCCAGCTGAGGAGGAGGAGGAGGAGGATGATGATGAGGCTCCGTGCCGCTCCTGGGAGCTCATAGTCGTATGAGACGACCCACATCTCAACTATTAATTACAAACTAATATACTGAAGGAAGTCATTTCCACTACAAAGTGCAAACACTATAACTACACACAGAACCGCATACAGAAGTCGCACCACTGAAGTCTCTACTTCCAGGTCAGGGAGCTGTCCATCCAAATCTCACTAGCCAGTGAGAGTAAATCACTGTTAAGCCCCGCCTACATGAGAGGCTTGTGCCAGAACGTAAACTGTGAAGGTGTAAATGAAAACTCTGGCAGCGCATTCATAAACCATGATTAACGGAAACGAAGTTTAAAAAACTGTCCATAAAGAGTGCTGTTTATTTGAAGACAGTGTTAAATTGTTTGCCACCGAGGTCACTGTTTTCAGTTTCAGAGTGTTTTTCTTCTTTCGCATTTTCCTTGAAAGATTACGTTCAATACTTTTGACACAAATTGAATCCCATACATATTCCCCTTGTAACTCATCCTAACTCATGGTTTTTTTTCCTTCAATATAACTGTTGAAAACATGAGCTGGTTGCCTTTGCTTTCCTCTTCTAACCAACCAGATTTTGGTGTTTGGTGTCACGATGAGCTTCCCTTGATTCATGTTGCCATTATTATTATTATTATTATTATATTGGTTTTATTTTGTTTACATTTTGCCCGTATGTCTTTTCTTTTGAACCGTCAATGTTGAGCCGTTGTGTTTGCCTTTATTTATTTATTTATTTATTTATTTATTTATTTATTTTTAGCATGAGCGTTCTCGTCCCACCTCCCCTACAACGTGTTGCGTGTTCATCCCCTGGATGCGAAAGGTAT
This sequence comes from Stegophilus panzeri, assembly GCA_024331685.1. Lineage (NCBI taxonomy): Eukaryota > Metazoa > Chordata > Actinopteri > Siluriformes > Trichomycteridae > Stegophilus > Stegophilus panzeri. The sequence continues at coordinate 17,603,761 of JANDJT010000164.1, read as the reverse complement.
TCTCCCTGCACTCTGAGAGCTGACTTCTAATGCAAATTTATTTCAAATCTTACGACCTAATTTGTATGAAAAGTTACTAATGGGTAACATTAAGGGCAAGGGTTGAGGTTTAGCAGACATATCATTTCCATGTGTAGGAAAACTATTCAAACGGACTAAATCAAATTGTTAGAATATAATATATAATATTATTTTATATAATAATCTTTTACATTACATCATACTGTAAATTCTATCTGAGAACCTTTCTTTTCTCATACTCTTCTTATAGCCCAGCTACTCTGGTAGATGTACTCATGTGCTTCATGCTATCATGTCTTACCATTGGTCATGTCATTAACTTCTGTCCTGAACTTTCTGAATACTTGTAACATTGCTTTTAACACTGAACATGACTTTGTTTTTGTTTTTCCCTTGACTATGAATATGTGAATATTAAAAAAAAAACAACATTTTTTAAAAGACAGCCTGACCAATGTATAAATATACATTCCCCAAGATTCTTCATCTAGAAACGCTGCTGTGGTCAACATATCACCATTAATACTAACTTTTATTCATAGGCCTTGAATTAATATCGTTTTTCATGTATAAAAAATGTGTTAACATGGAGGAGTGTGTCTTTTATATGAGAAAATAATTATGTCTCATCCATTTTGTGTTTTTTTTCCCTTAATAAATATGCAATTTGGGGTGTTCCTACCTGAACCGGCCTATTTTTCAAATAGATCAATAAACCACTGATGCCTACAGCATTCACAGAACCTGTGAAAATGCTTTCTTTACATTTATCTTTCGGAAACAAACAAACTCTGTTTACATTCAATTTCAGTTTAAATTAGATTTCACTATCTGCTTGTATCCAAGCTCCCCAAACCTATCAAAAACATTTTGCACAATGTTGCCTATAGTGTTCATTGTTTTAGTAAATCAGGGCCAGAATTACCAGTGTAAACATTTCAGAAGGCTCACATGAAGGGGAAATATTATTATAAGTACCTGATTGGAACAATGCCCCCTTAAAGCTATTGTTTATCTGGCAGGAGGTTAGTGACTTATTTAAAGCTTCTATTGCAGGTCACAACCTTGCTGAATTCTTTGGTACCTTTTCCTTTGTTCTTATTTTGTACTAATGGAATAGGATCTGGACCAAATTCCTGACTCTGGATATTTTCCTGACAGTTCTACTTCTGTCTTTCCTTTTCTCTCCAGCTATTTCTGTGCCTCTTTTATCTCCGTTCCTCGCTGCCTCTTCCTATTTAGTTCTTTCTCTGACCCACGGTCACTACTGCGTCCTTGACGAAGATACTATGCAACAATTATGTGCAGAAAATGTACTTCCTGTCACTTTAAGACCACAGCTGTATGCATTTGTCTGCTTTCAGTTTTACAAGGCCATTCCATATAACTCTTCTGTGATTGTGACTCAGGTTGGAACCAATACAAATACAGACGGGGAGTTGGTGGCTCTGGGCCACAGACCGAAGTGTCCCATTCCCAACGTTCCCACGACACTGGACAAGCAAACCAACTGGTCGAAAGCCCTGCCACTCCCCACACCAGATGAAAGGGTGAAGAATGAGTCCCAAGTCATCTCATCCTGCATCATCCCTATCAATGTTACTGGTAAAACTCCATTTATAAATCTGCTATATTAATCAGATTATTGAAGTGTGTGAGTGCAGATTAGATGACTGTTCTAATGTAGGGTATATTTCATGTGGCCTGGAGTACATGGGGACTGTGACTGGGACCAACTAAATTTTTTTAAGAAATATCACGTGCATGTACAAACAAAAAAACAATAACTGCACAAGCAGGATTTTTAAAAAAAAAAGTAATCTGGATTTCAAACCTGTTCACAGCTACCTTTAAACGTCAAAAATGTTTACTGTATATCTCATTTCTGCGTTTTTTTTTTTCCTCAGTGATTGCACTAGATCATTAGAAAGAAGTATGATTGTAAGAAGGATACCTTCACCTGTTTCTGAAGCTGAATGTCTCGGATTGCAGGTGCAGGCTTTGACCGAGAAGCCAGTGCTCGCTGCTCGTTGGTTCATTCCCAGTCTGTGTTGCAGCGGCGAAGGAAACTAAGGAGGCGGAAAACTATCACAGGCATTCCCAGACGAGTGCAGCAAGACATGGGTATGACTACCTGATACACTATGCTCATTCAGTGTCTTATTGTGTGTGGTTTTTTTTGTTCGTTTTGTTTTTTTAGAATACGCTTTGGAAGCACATTTTTTATTTTACAGTTGAAAGGTAGGCTATATTGACACACCATATAGGCCTAATATTTTAGATTTGTTTTTAAGCTGAGTATTATGTTGATTAATCAACTTAGCGATTAATTGTTGATTTTAAATGAGATTGAGAACAATTTTTTGGAATAGATTTTAACGCAGGGATGCACGGTGGCTTAGTGGTTAGTACGTTCGCCTCACACTTCCAGGGTTGGGGGTTCGATTCCTGCCGTGGCCCTGTGTGTGCGGAGTTTGCATGTTCTCCCCGTGCTTCGGGGGTTTCCTCCGTGTACTCCGGTTTCCTCCCCGGAGGAAGACATGCATGGTAGGCTGATTGGCATGTCCAAAGTGTCCATAGTGTATGAATGGGTGTGTGAGTGTGTGTGTGTGATTGTGTGCCCTGTGATGGATTGGCACTCTGTCCAGGGTGTACCCCGCCTCGTGCCCAATGCTCCCTGGGATAGGCTCCAGGTTTCCCCGTGACCCTGAAAAGGATAAGCGGTGTAGAAGATGGATGGATGGATGGAGATTTTAACCAATGAGAAAGAAAATAATCTTAACTAATAAGAAAGTCTTTAAATAACAAAACAATTTTATCGTTCATTTAAGCAATTTCATCTACAGTTTATGCATCTGCAACGTTTTATAGTCACCTAAAGCCTGTCCAAAGCTGCCCATAGCTATTAGCTCATAAACTAGCATAAAATACATGTTGAAACATACATTATATCTTGGTTGACATACCAACTGTAATTCTCCAGTAATGACATTGTGTTTTTATTTTACAATAAAAAAAATTGAGCTGACAATTATTAAATGAACAACTTTTAAAAGCAGCCCATGTTTATTCATGATATTCTTCTGCAGGTATATTATGTTGAATGGCAACTTACAGGTTGGCAGCTCAATTATTTATTGTAAAATAAAAATACAATGTCATTACTGGAGGCTCTGATAAAACCTGCACCATTACACTGGGAATTACTGTTGGTATGTCAACCAATGTTAATGTTCTCTAGAACTCAATTATAAATCGTGTACAGTAGCACTACTTGTATTGTTCTCCACTTGATATATCACTTTGCTTTTATTTCCTCACTTGTAAGTCACTTTGGATAAAAGCATCTGCTAAATGAATAAATGTAAATGTAACTCTGCCAACTTTAAGCTAAAACACACATTTCTGGGATCTTGTGGTATTTTTCATGATGTAGCAAATGCTTCCAATTATGTTTTAATTAACAGTGATGCTAATGTCTTAATTGATGAGATATGGTAGGTTTCAATGATTTCGTTAAAGGTAGGTCTCTGACAAACTACCTTGGAATTTGAAACTGCAGGTAGCTCATGAACAGGAAGGTCAGTTCGCCAGAATTTTCTTTCTTCTGTCATTTAGAACAGCAATGCAGCAATGCTTCTTTCTTCACCTTGAGTCATTAAGGCTTTGAAGCATTAAACATCACACTTACTTGAAATTTTCGTTAACAATCAGTTAAAAATCATTCGGTTTTTTTTATACAGTAACCTTTTGTATCTAATTGACTAAATCAAAACTTGAGTTGTAAGATGCTCTTAATTTTCACCAGACTCAGATGAATCTCCTGTGGCCAGAGAACGATCTACGGTAGCCCACGGCAACCAACACATGTCCCTGTACCAGGAGGAGCTGTCACTTAGTGGCCGGACACTAAACACCAAGGACTCTGGCTGCCAGACCGATGACTTCTTGATTGCTGCTCCGTCCCGTAGGCGTATCCGTGCACAGAGGGGCCAAGGAATTCCAGCTTCCCTCTCACACTCCACTGGTAATATCACTTCATTACCAGATCGTTCGGATCCAACCTACACCACTGCTTTGGGCACTCGTCTGCGTTCAAGAAGTTTGCCCCGAGAAGGAAGTCGACTCCGGGACAATGAGCAAGATGACAGCGATGATGATGATGATGATGAGGAAGATGACGAAGAGCTCTCTCCTTATGAGCCTGAGGACTTCCTGCCAGGTCCAGGACGGAGGATGCTAAAGGATGAGGAGGAGAGCACAGATGACCAAGCCATGCCAGAGCTCCAGCTGGAAAGTTTAAAGCGGATACAGCATGGTGGTAGTCCAGAAAATGCTTGGATTGAGAGGGGTAGGTCTCGGCTTCCACGTAACTCTGACATGGGAAGCTGTGAGATCTCCTCCAGTTCAGACACCTTCAGCAGCCCCATCCACTCTGTCTCAACCACAGGTGTGCTTGGCAGCCAAATTGACCACAAAGAAGACCATCAATCTTCGAGTGGAAACTGGAGCGGAAGCAGCTCAACATGCCCTTCACAGACCTCAGAAACACTACCACCAGCTGCCTCACCTCCCTTGACTGGTTCTTCACACTGTGATTCAGAACTGTCTCTCAACACTGGGTCTCATATAATTGACGATACTACTGGCTTCATTATTGACCCCTACCACATGGACAGGTCACAAGGTCAGGGACACAGGTCTAGTTCATTCACTTCTTCAGCTACAGATCAGATGGATGATGCAGGTGTTAGTACTGCTAGTGATGGGGAGTGGAACTGCAACCAGGACCAGCAGGATCAACCTTGTCCTCCAGACTTTAGCCCAAAGCGCTCTCGGGAAGATGAGAGTGGCATAAGTTGTCCTAGTTATTCTAGTGGAGAAACTTATGAGTGCTTTAGTGGGCAAACTTCGGGTGAAATATTAGAGAGCTCTACACATTACACTGTTGACACGGAAGGCTTCTACACCTCTGTTCACTTGGACTGTGGTTTTAAAGGTAGCAGAAGCTATTGCAACTATGCAGCCATTGACCCCGACTGTGGCCCAAGTGGGAACATTGCACCTGGCATGGGTGAATACCCTCAACCAGATTACAAGGGAATGAGTACACTTGGAAGAGGGTGTCTTTCTTTAAGAAAACCAAAGGCTAAGCCACCCCCACCAAAACGTAGCTCTTCTTTAAAGGAAACAAACAGCAGTGTGGATGTTCAAGAGCAGAATGAACCAAAGATTACTAGTGAGCTGCCCCTGCCTTTGTCTTCCAGGGAGATGAAGCTGCAGCTGGAGTTGGCTGGTTCTGACAGGCACCTTGACACTGCAGGTCTCTGTGACAAGCAGCTTGGCACCTGGGGTGTAGAAAATATCAGAGAAATGCTAGACTGCTCCTCTCCATTTAGTTCTTCTGACACACATTCTTTTAAGGATGAGGGTGCTGTGCAGTCAGACTATGCAGACCTTTGGCTCCTTAATGACTTGAAATCCAGTGATCCTTACAGGTCACTGTCCAACTCCAGCACTGCTACGGGTACAACAGTTATTGAATGTGTCAAGTCACCAGAGAATCTGGCAACTCAGGCCTGTTGCCCCAGGTCAAGACCCACCTCACCAACACTTCCACCACAAGAAGGTGACTTCAGACTGGGCTCTCCTGAGAAAGTTGCAGCATTGGCATCCCCATCAAGTGGATATTCCAGTCAGTCAGAGACACCTACATCTTCCTTTCCATCTGCATTCTTCCCAGCTCCACTTTCCCCCACCAGTGGCAAGAGGAAACCCAAAGTGCCAGAAAGAAAATCATCACTCTCCTCTCTTCAACAGCAGCAGCAGCAGCTTGCCCTTCGAGATGCAAGCTCTTCCTGCAGGAGAGATATGGATTCCCAGGCACCACCTAGTCACCTTGACCTAAGTGCTCTTCACACCAAGCCCTTTGCCCACAGGAACCAGATACACCTCCTTCACCAGAACAAACAGAAAGCAGCTGCAGCAGCAGCTGCATTAGCAGAAGCTCGTGCTACTGCAAGTGCAGAGGCTTCAAGCTCAACCCACACGGCAATCACTTCAACTGTTCCGAGGTCAATTCTTCTGCGATCTACAGATAAACCAGCAGAGGGCAACCATGGATCTGAGCACTCTAATGCTGATCAATCAACTCGACCCAAGTGTCCCACAGTAACAGTTGAGACTGTGCCTGCTGACAATAGGTATAACAGGAAACCACCAGCCTACAAACCACCTGCTGTGCAGCAGTGTGAACCTCAGTGCCCACCTCCAGAAGCCATTGTTATACAACATGAGGGGATTAAAATCAGGCAGGAAAGGCATGGCCCAGGAACATACTGGGCCATGACAGCATTCAGAACACCTGTGCAACCAACCAACGAACAAGAAGACTTCTTAACCCCAACAGCCCAGGCTTGTGAGATGCGTGATGCTCAGCAAGAAGCAGAGTGCAACAGGTGTACAGATGAGGAACAAGCATTGTCAGATGAAAGTGTTAAATGTGAACACAGTCAAGCACCCAGGCCACAACCTCTGGCAGAACCATCTTTGAAATTGAGCAGCACACTGTCTCCTCCTGCTTACAGCGAAATACGCAGGAGTGACTTTGTACTGTGCAACAGCCCAGATAAATTGCCTGCCAGAAGTTTAGAATCCTCGTCACACACTTACACAATTGGTGATATCAAAAGCAAAGAGGAGGCGTATGAGACATGTGTCACTACCAGAAGTGCCTCACATGATGGACACGAGGACGAGTCAACCCCAGACACAGAAGACTACTTCAGCAAAGGTAATAGAGATTGAAACGTATTAATAGAAGCACAGAAATGCATTTTTACAGGGAGGAAATAAAAGTGTTCTACGTAGCATAAAAAAAGAATTTCAAAAGACTGTCATTTTTTTTTTTCCACAGACTCAACGCCTAGTGACAATTCAAATTCTCCTCTGACTGACGACTCTAAGTTTGATGATGATAGTATATTCCCTTCGCCTAATAAACTACGCACAACTGAAGATCTGTTTGCCATGATACACAGGTAATCTCAAATATTTTTTAAAAACTAATATACCGTACACAAGATATACTAAAATATATGATAACTTATTTTGGTGGCCATAAGAATCATTTTTCATAGTATATGTAATCCTGTCATCTTGTAATCCTGTGCAACTTTACCGGAATTATTTTAGATCGAAGAGGAAAGTTCTTGGGCGGAAAGACTCAGGGGAGCTCAATGGAAAGAGTCGTCTTGGTGTCGCTCCTGTCACTGGTCCAGTCAGTCATCCTGTGACGTGTCCGATCATTCCAACTATCCCAGCTCCTGCATCTGGTTCTCAGAGAGCACCAGGACCCATTTACAGGAGTGCCAAAAAATCCAGCACCTCCAATGAGGAGTTTAAGTTACTGCTGCTGAAGAAGGGCAGTCGCACCGATTCCAGTTACCGCATGTCTGCAACAGAAATCCTCAAGAGCCCCATCACTCCCAAGTCCCCAGGTGAAATAGAGGCTTCCAGGCAACCAGAGGAACCCCCTTCACCAATGCAGGAGTCTCCAGCCAGCACAGAGCCACTCCCCAGTACTTTCCCCAAGGCAAATATTGAGGGTTTCTCTACAAAAACCCTTACTATGTCTGCTGCCTCCAGGCAAGGTCGATCTAGGGTCCCACCTGCAGCCAGCAGCAGCAGGTACAGTACTCGCAGCCGGCTATACACTGCCCCCATGCAGGCAATCTCTGAAGGAGAAACTGAAAACTCTGATGGAAGTCCACATGATGACCGCTCCTCCTAGTAGTATCTTTTGTCCCTTCTGGTATTTTTATTTTTTTTAACCAATGACAAAACAACAAATCCCTCAGAATAAAAATAGAATAAAATACAGAACAATAAAGTGATATATGGGCATATTTCCCTCTATTCTATTAGATCTTAAAATTAAGAATTAACTGGAAAAAAAAGTCCCCTTGTTCACTTTGAACTTTGTATTCCATTAATTGAGTGAACTTCTGTTAAGCTATTGGAACTTGTGCTACCACAAGTACTACTTGTGGTAGTGGTACTTTTTGTATATGGATGCTTGATGGATATTGATTCCTAAAAACCAAACCACTAGCCAATCCTGTTTTATTTTTTTCCACTCATAAAATGTGAAGGGTGTACATTGTGTGTAGATGTAGAAGACATATCACTTTATTTTCAGGTTCCTTTATCTTCAGCTTTCGTTCACAAAGTGTTTAGTATTGGGTAGGGTGCAAAATTACAAGGAAATATTACACAATATATTTACTCTGCTAAAGTCTCAGTCAGGAAGTATCGAAGTACTCCAACCTTCCCCAAGATCAGTTGGTGTTTTAAAGTGAATTTACATATAACTAGCACATGTGGACTGTAGCATTGTTGACACTTGTTATTGCAGTACCAAATACTGACCTTCCCATTGTTGTGATTCCTAATTGGGACTTTAGTTAGGCTTACACAGGACAATCACACTGTGGCCTTTCCTAACAGACGTTCTGCAGGATTATAGGCATTTTTCTATGGCTGAGAACTCTCTGTGCATAAATGAATTGGTTTGCAAAACATGCAAATATTTTGCACTTGCTTGGAGATTGGCAAAGATAATTCCTTTAAACATCCTGGATACAAAGGAATGGTGCAATGTTCATGTATGATAGAAATGAGCCCATGTGTTAGTTCTCACATGACATTAAGAGCATATATTTTCAGTTACAGGCGGCCATGTTGCTTTTAACTATCGTTCTCTTAACACCAGCTTTGAGCGTAGACTACCAGAAAAGATTCTGTTATATTTTACATTTTAATGCACTTAATTATGTTAATTGTGTATACATTTTGTAGGTATAGAACATGACGGGGTTTAATGTCTAAGATGAATACAATAGTAATGAAATCATGAACTGTATTCTATGAATACCCTTAAAGTTGTGCAAGCTGTTTACTTTGAATTCAGTTTGCAGTGATTTTTTTTTTTTCTCCATTCAGCAAGAGATGTTAGAAATTAGCGAGATTTGTTAGGCTTACACTGTGCCGAAAAGCGGAGGATGGACAAGCTGTGAATCAGTGCATTTCAGATCATAGTTTTCTGCTGAGTACTATCACGGTGCTCCCTTTCCCCCTTTTTTGTCTTCTGTACAGCATGCAATAAGGGTCTATAATTCATAGGGACATACTTACCTGAAGGGGAAAAAATCTTTTTCAAATCATTTGCATTCACTGAGTATTTGTATGTTCAGTAGGTGATATGTTTTATGATGTTTGATTTATTTTTTTGTATGTATAGACTCAGCTTTATATCCCTTATGTGGAAGAATTGGACAATCTGTTAAAGCACTGTTGGTATAAAAGAAAAATATAATACAAATCTAGAGAATTCCGTGGACAGGTTTAGACTAGATGGGTGTATCTGGCGGATATCTGTGCTGGTTCTGGGGAAAGATTGTGGAAAAGAAAGGTGATCAACTTTGAATGATCAACTGTTTTGCGTTTATGTAGCTGTATCTCTTCGTTGCTGATTTGCAATGCTAGGAGAATGCTTTGCTCATTATTTGTATATATGTCGTTGTGTGACTAACAAATATATATAAAAAAAAAATGTCAGCATTTTTTTCTGGACTGTTCAGTTACCATGTACTGTATGTCCTGACAATACTTTATGTATGTCCTGACAATACTTTGTATTAATTTTTTTTATATATGCTATAACAGTACTCCAGTAACAGCATTCACTGAAAAATGTTCCATATGCGTTCCATTATTTTTTTTTAGTCTAATATCATCTTTTTTTCTTTTTTCTTTTCTTTTTTTTTTTTTTTTTTAAATCAGAACACTGAAAACATACGGACTGTACCTTTTAATCTGTGTTTGGTCATATGCATACCTATAGAAATACGAAATCTGTAAAATCCTCTATTAGATTGCAACATTTAATAGGAATAAAATATCAAATATTTTTCATTAAGGGATATTTTATCCAGAGAATTATTTTGTTAATGAATATAGAAAAGAGTAATGATAAAGCTTTATTTAACTAAAAAGGTTATGATTGAACATATTTCATATCAGGGGTATATTAGCCAATGGTAAAATACTGTACTTATTTAAAACAAAATATTTCTAATTCGCTGTAAACTTGCATAATTTACATATTTGCTGTAAGATATGAAACTTAATTCAGCTGTTTTTGGTGCTCTAAACTGATTTTATACCCAGGTCATATTCTGTTATTAATTCCATTGCCATTAAACATGCCATTTGTCATTTTCATAGCAGCTTTTTAAAATCCCACCAACTGGCTTATGTAAGAAGATACCTTCAACACTAGTGACATCATAAATCTTAAGATATTGTAGCAGTGTACATGTATTTGCCCATGTTATCTTCCTATTACAAAACTCCGATTACGGTAGCTGTATTTTAGGATTTTAGGAATCCTAAACATTGTTCAGGCTTTACATTGACATCTGTATTGGAAAAGGAGAATGAAATGCAAAGCCTTTAGAAGTATTTGTTCCGAAGTTTAGCTTCATCCAACTGTCAGTACCTCAGCGTCCAATCACATGTTCAGAGGAAATAATTTCCAATCAGGACACATACTGCTGTTTCATGTCCTCACTGAATCTTACTGTAACTTGTGTTTTCCTTTAATGAAATGATTACACATATCACCTGATATATCACACTGCACAAATGGGGAAGCACATTATGCTTTTGCCAAAGGGTTGTACAGGTATGAACGTGAATAAAAGAAGTAAAGAAATCAGAAACTGGATGAATGACCGGGGGTTAAACTGCAAAAGTCTCTGTGCTGGACAGCATTGTCACTCAACTTCTCTTCACTTCAGATTGCATCTGTTTTTTGTATTTTTGTATAAACATGTACATACGATCTTTTTAAAGAAGCAAACAAAAAATGTTACACGGTCGTTTCTTTTTTTTGTAAAATGTTTTCAAAGTTTACATTAATTACACGCCTTTGTATACTTTTGAGCTGTGCAACTCTCTGTGTCCTTGTATTTATTTTTTAGTAAACATTGTGACAATTTCCATTGTAAATTTAAACCATTCCTTGCCAGCCCAACTGGCTTGCTTAGTAACTGTGCATAGAGAAGGCCAATAAATGTGACTGCATTAAAAAAAGAACCTCAGTTGTTTTTATTTCATTTGATTTTGATTGATTGATTGATTGATTGATTGATTGGTTGGTTGGTTGGATAAATGGTTGTTTTGTTGGTTGTTTGAGTGAATGATTGGCTGGATGGTTGGTTGGTTGGGTGATTGATTGATGGTACATTCTCATGAAAATAGACCCAACATGTAAGCCCTACATAAAGCATGTAAACTTACTTGTCAAAGGTATTCAGTGTTACCAAATTACCTCATAACCATTGCCTCTGCTCTGCTCTTTTCTGAACTCACAGCACAAACAGTTGCACAGACTATGGCATCCCCAATCAGGTCATCAATTCACAAGCGTAGCGCTGAGGGACCACGCCAAAGTACTAATGGCCCAAGACAACAAGCTGACCAGCTTACATCAGTAAACCCGCTTTGTTGTGATGTGCACATTTAACTTTTTACTGTCATAACACTTATGTAGTACTAATGAAACAATGACAATGACAGCAGATAATAATGTCTTTGGAGTCACAAATAATACACCAAACCCAATACTACTGTCCTAAATGGTTTATCAGTACACCAGGTGCATCAATATTATGTAGGCATTCTATTTAATAGTCCTGACCCTGCAGTTGGTTGTGTAAAAGAAAAAGGCATTACTAACTAGAAATTATTAAAAGTGTTTACTTTCATATGCACCATCAACCACAATCCACATCTAATCCCAGAGTGCAATGCAGAGTGCAATATGACACTTGCTTGGCTAGTTTAAATGATCAGAAGTCCATTTGATGAGACAATATAGTATTTATTGACTTTATACTGCGTTATGTTGCATATTATTTCATGTAACCAGAAGAGGGCAGTGCAGAACATCATACTCAGTGGGCTGAAGCTAGAAACGTTTCCTTAGGCAACCTGTAAAATCTTTTTTCTTTCTTTTTTTTTTTTTTTTTCAGTTTAGAAATGGAGAATAAAATGATTCAGTGCATTACCAAGCTCTTTAATATGCTTAAGATATCAGTAAACTGTTTTATGCAGTGCCACAAAATCCTGTTATGAACCAGACTTTATCCATCTCCCCATGTGAATCAGTAAAACATCACTAGGGGAAAAAAAAACAACCTTCAAACACTCTTCAGTTGAAGAGGAAGCCCACAATGCTCCACTCAGTACTCTGTAGGAAACTAAAACCCAGCCATTGAGAGCTGATTAAGGTGGTAGATGAGACGTGGTTAAAGGCCGATTAAGAGGGCTGCTCCATGGTCGTCCCCTCTGACCCGTAGGCTTTTAGGCTTTGGGACACTGGGAAGATTTCGGTCTTTGAGGCAAACAGTGAAAACAATGAGCCTTTTAGGGATGACGAGCGAAAAAGGCCATGATGACCACATTCAAATTCCTCACTCCTCTATGCAACCTCCAGACCTAATTCAGTTATGTGGCTGATAATAAGATATACCATGGCCTGCTGAAACTCACATCTAAATCAAGAAGTACAGTTTGCTCATATTGTGCATCGTATGACAAAACTAATTCAATGACAACATTTATATCCTGTGGGAAACGTATCACATCATCATAATCTGCCTATCATGTTGCCATGATACATTCCTTGTAATAGTGTTCTGCAAGAATGAATCCTAATCATAATGTATATATTTTACTTGCATTGTTGGAATTATGTAGGACATTGATATTATTCTCGTAATCTAAATTATAGTAATTACGTTTATAAGAAATGGCACAAGTGCTAAATTACCACCTGCAGTGCTGCATCAATATAGTGGTGCTTTAACACCTACAATGTAAATGTTAGTTCTTACAGTGTTGAATTAAGACCTACATTGCTAAATTACCTTAAAGCAGAGTTTCTAAAAGAGGTACAGCCAGCCATGCCATCAATGGGTTTAGTCTGTTGTTACTGCTTGAAAAACCCACAGTTATTAAAGTTGTATTTATTGAGTTAGAGTTCTTATTGTTTTTATACCCTGTTTGTTTGGTCACTTGAATTGAATCCAAATCTCAATAACTAAATAATAATAAATAAATAAATAAATAAATAAATAAATGCCTATAGACTGGACCTAAAGTCAGGTGAAGATTCAGGACTGAAATGCTCTAATAGCCAAATATGCTTGAATAATGAAGCTAATGTTTGTAGAATTCATAAAATACATTTATTTAATCGTTTTTGTTTGTTTTTAGGTCCCTGGTTGCAAAAGGTTTGAGAACCCCTTCCTTAGAGTATTTATTTATTTATTATTGTTATTATTATTATATACCCCAGATGTGCTATTACTATTATTATTACTATTATTAGTATATACCTCAGATGTGCTATTATTATTATTGTTGTTGTTGTTGTTATTATAATAATAATAATAATAATAATTATTATTATTATTATTATTATTATTGTTGTTGTTGTTGTTGTCGTTATTGTTGTTATATACCCCAGATGTGCTATTATTATTATTATTATTATTATTATGCTCAAGAATGTCATTTCAAGAATGCATGTTCACACACACACACACACACACACACACACACACAAATCTAGGGAGTGTGAGTGACTTGAAATAAAGCCAGCAGTGTGTATTCAGATGCTAGACTTGTGTGATTCTGTGATCCACCTCCAGTGGAACAGTGTGATGGTCTTGAGCAGAATAGAATGGGCCAGAAGGCTGTCCATGGAGTGCACCGCTTATCGCGATTAGCAAATAACACACTTCCAAAAGAAAAACCCCGGTATGCAGTCTCAGTATCAGAGCGGTTAACGTGGCTGTATGTGTGTGTGTGTGTGTGTGTGTGTGTGTGATGAAAGCGGATTCCAGCTGTATACGCGTATGAGAGGTAAGACCCGAGGGCACTTTATTCATATTTATAAACAAATGTATTCATTTGTGCGCAGTTGCTCCGCGTATTTGTACTGCGCACTTCCGCTCTGTGGACATTTTTTCCACTTGATTACTCCTTTCCTCTGTTTTGTTGTTGTTGATGTGCAGAAGTGAACGTATATGACTAGTGCTCTTTTAGGGTTTATTTTCAGCTGTAGCAAAGCAAACGGCGATAAAGGAGCGGTCACAAAACCAAAATGAGCCATGAAATAGTTTATAAACGCAGCTGCCAAACCCCGACAAAACAAACCAGCAGTAGTCTGCTCACTGCGTGTGTATCAATTAGATGAGATGCTCCATATTCCAACCAAAATTTACAGAGAATGGAGCTGTGATTGGATCTGAGCCAATGAATTGCTTCTTAAGACTACTTTTATTTCCATCCATTGAAATGATCTTTCTGTTAAACACAACGCTGCGTGAGCTACACACAGTGGGAAGCGCCCTCGCGCGTGACCCGTATCTGAAGCGTGTGTAACGTCATGCCTATTTATAGGCCTGTTGTGATCAGGTGACGTGTCAATTAGCGTGTGGCGTGATATAAAAACAGCACCTGTGAACCGCGCCATCAGCCTTATTATCTTCAGTGACATATAATAGACAGCTTTTTTTGCTTGCAAAAGTCTTTCTAGGGAAACGAGTTGTAGCAAAAGTATAGATTTGTTTTTGAAAATGTAATAAATTAAAAGTTACAATCCACGGAT
>JANDJT010000164.1:17569528-17588381 GCA_024331685.1 Stegophilus panzeri | reverse complement strand
AAGCATATAAAGAGCTGCTTGAAGTGATTACTAAGGCTGGATGAGCTTTTTTTCTCCCCAGTGAAAATAAATCTCCCGCACACTGCAAAAAACTCCCCTTTTTTCCAGAAGTGAATGACAAAATATCATGCTTCTGGGGTAAAATCATACATAAGCCGTATTTATAACACTGCGATGTCTGATTATTCGGCCATCGTGGGGAATGAACGGGACGGCTATTTATCTATGCTGAAGGTGAAGGAGGTTCTTGCGAGCTACCTCTCTCCTTTGATGGCAGGTAATTTAGGGGGGCCGGCTTTGCCATCCAAGTCATGTAAGAACACCGCGGCATTGGTGGGCAAGGCCTATGCGGTAGTGGGTCTTGCTTTTTGGTCACTGCAGACAATGACAGTGTTGCAGGCCTACCAGACAGACCTGCTGAGTGAGCTCGACATACGGCGGCATTCAGCCAGTTCCTTCCCTATTGTGTCGAGTTCACCAGCGCTAGTACGAGGGAGGCACGGAAGGTGAATGTGGCAGCCCGCCTTCCCCCACAGACAGCCAGGGGAACCGGGCATCCACAGTCGCGGCCTGCTACTAGGCCTGATCTGAGAATGGTCATAAAGGCCAAGCAGACAAAGGAGGAGTGGTCTTGAGGGACCGTGGAGGGACGTATCAGGGGACATGAGGTTGTTTGGGCAGTTAGCCCCCAGTACTACTGTCTGGCCTCCCCTACATACCACATACTCCCCTACATAACACATACCAATATCGAGTTCTTCCCTTTGGGCTAGCTTTATCCCCTCGCACCTTCACAAAGTGCATGGATGTCATTCTGGCTCCATTGTGACTCCAGGGCATCTGTGTACTAAACTACCTAGCACAATCCAGAGAACTGCTGATTCAACATCGAGATGTTGCTCTCGCCCACATGAAGAGCTTGGGGCTCAGGTTGAACCTCAGAAAAGTATGCGTTCTCCAGTGCAGTGGACGACTTTTCTAGAGGTTATAAGGATTCTACTACGATGACGGCGTTTCTATCCCCAACATGCGTAGGGTCAATCCTATCAACATTGAGCAAGATAAAGCTGGATCTCGTTATCCCCTCCAGTCTCTACGAGAGACTGTTGGGCCTTGTGGCAGCAGCAGCCAACGTCATTTCATTGGGCCTATTGCACAAGAGACCATTTCAGTGGTGACTGAGAAGTCGAGGGTTTTGTCCGAGGACAAAACCTCTTAGAGTAATCAGTGTCACGCGGTGATGCCTATGTGCTCTGAGATTTTGGAGGTGTCCTCGGTTTCTAGTATTGGGTCACACTTTAGGGGTAATGACAAACACCTCAATCACGGGCTGGGGTGCGGTCTTAGACGGATGTCCAGTTCACGGTCTCTGGACCGACCCACAACTGGAGTGGCATCTAAATCACCTAGAAACGTGGGCTGTATTCCTAGCACTGAAATTCTTTCTTCCTCAGGTGAGAGGTCACCATGTGTAAGTTGTGACAGACAACACAGCGGTGGTCTCATATATCAACCACCAGGGAGGAGTATGTTCGCGCTCCCTATTCAGGCAGGCGCAATTAATTCTTCTCTGAGCAGAGGGATAGTTTTGTCAGTGAGTGCAATGTACATTCTGGGCAACCGGAATGTGGGGGCAGACATCCTGTTGAGGCATGGGCTGAGGCCCAGGGATTGGAGGCTCCATCCACAAGTGGTGGAGTCCATATGGCGGAGGTTCGACCATGCAGAAGTGGATGTGTTTGCCTCTGAGAAGACGACACACCGCCCGCTCTGGTTTGCCCTCACTCCTGCCACACCATTGGGGCTGGACGCCATGGTGCACATGTGGTGAAGGTCACATCTGTACATTTTCCTGTGACCGCTCTGCTCCCGCAAGTTCTGGCGAGAGTTCGCCAAGATTGTCCACGTCTGCTGCTAGTAGCACCTTATTAGCCAGCTCGAATATGGTTTTCAGAGATAATATCCCTACTGGACGGCACTCCCTAGGAGATTTATCACCCTCGGCCGGAATTTTGGAAACTGAGGGTCTGGCCCCTGAGGGGCACCAGTTCATAGATTTTGGTCTTTCAACTGGGGTTGTAGAGACCATGTAAGACATCTGTACTTACGTCCACCACTCCGGCCAGTGGCGTACGTCAGAGCAGCTGCTGGTCAGCTTTGGCGGCGACAGTAGAGGTGATGCTGGGTCAAAGCAGCGCATCTCTAATTGGATAGTGGAAGCAATCTCTATCGATTATGAGGCGCGCGGTCTCGCTACGCCTCTGGGCATAAGGGCTCATTCCACTAGGGGTGTCGCCTCCTCAAAGGCTTTGTCTAAAGGGGTACTCTTATAGGATGTGTGTGCTGCTGCAGGGTGGTCTACCCCACACACATTCAGTCGATATTACAGCCTGGATATGCATTCCACCCCATGCTCGAGTGTCTTGCTGTGACCCTCCAACTTGGATCTTTTTATACAGGCCATACCCTGAGTATGACGGAGTGGGTATTGTCGTTCCTGCAGCATGTAGCTCAGGCAACATTGATTTCCCTTTGTAAGGAAACATCTGGGTTACGCATGTAACCCTGTTCCCTGAGAAGGGAATGGGACATTGCGTAGCTTTGTCATACTGGGGCATGCCTGTGAATTGCGTCTTCGCTTCAGATAATAAGGCTGACGATTCAGTTCACATGTGCTGGTTTTATATCACGTGACGCGCTAATTGCCACGTCACCTGATCACGGCAGGCCTATAAATAGGCATGATGTTACACAAGCGTCAGATACCGGTCACACGCGAGGGCGCTTCCCACAGCAACATCTCACGCAACATCTCGTTCCCTTCTCAGCGAACAGGGTCGTAACCCAGACATTTTAGAGCCTAGAGTTTTGTTTTTAACTGGTTCATAAAGCAATTCAGCATGCTTCTACTGTTTCATTTGATCAGATTTTTAGTTTTCTTTAATGTTGAATATTTCAGCTGAATGTATGATCCAAAAAAAAGTCACCTTCCATATAATTTGTCTTATAAAGGTAAAATGCACTTTTATTTTTCAGTATTTCTCCAAACACGAAAATAACTTTAATAACTTGAAACTGAAATGTGAATTTATTCTATATATAAGACAACAATCCAAAAACAGCACACAAGATGTCATGACCATCTCAGTCTCTACCTGAATCAAAGATGGTGGCGTATAACCTCTGTCGAATATAGGTTAGACATTATCAAGACATTTTGAAAGTAATACACCTTAGATTATCTCATTGCGTCTGATATTAGCTGCTCAGAAGTTCATTCATTCATGCATCTTTATGGTCAGGTGTGGAGTGGGGACACGTTGCAGGGCACCATGCACACAAACACACACACAGGGGCAATTTAGAGTAGCCAGTCCACCTACTGTTGGAATTGTGAGGTTGGAGAACATATGAGAATCCACAGAAACAGTAACCCAAGCTCGGGATCGAACCAGACACCTTGACGGGGTCAGGTGGCAGTGTTACCTGTGCATCGTTTTATAGTTTATCTCCGAAAACATCCATCCATTTTCTGTACTGCTTAACCTACACAGGGCCGTGGGGGAGCCTGGGGCATGAGGCAAGGCCATGATGGAGGGGATACGAGACAGGGGAAACCCTGGACTGGGTGCTAACCCATCCGAGGGCACAATCTCACAAAAACCCATTCACACACTATGGACAATTTGGAAATTCCAATCAGCCTACAACGCATGTCTTTGGACTGGTGGAGGAAACCAGAGTACCCAGAGGAAACCCACGAAGCATGCGGAGAATATGTAAACGCCGCGCACACAGCGTGGAAGCGGGAACCTCCAACCCTGGAGGTACGAGGTAAACGTGCTAACCACTAACTCGAATTCCACAAATTGCAATCATTTTAAATCGAAAGACGTCAATGTCCTGACCCTCTCACTCTCTGTACCTGCATCACGTTTTCCACATCAAGAAGGCAGTGTATGAGAGATAAAACAGACATCAAAAACTATATCAGACAGAATCTGGACGAGTAATACATCAGCAAGGACGCAACAGCTGCTGAGAAAGATGTGCTACTCTGAAATGATTACAGAACATTTGAATCACATTTATATTGGGTGATGCAAAATGTTTCATTTTTGATACTTGAAATAATGAAGGAACATCTGCGAAATGTGAAAACCTGTGCAATTTTATGGCTTTCTTCCTAACGATATGCCAACTTTTACACTGATATCTGAGAACAGCATGAAGTACTGTACCTAGAGCCAATTTCCTTGTCACACAACATTCGTAAGTATCCCACCCACTCTTTAAGAGGAGAGATGGAGTCTGAAGCCTGTAAGCCATTATCCTAAATTATGGTGCCCTAGTCTTTTTCCAACATGCACACTGGCTAAATTATCACACGGAACAAAAAAATGGTCTAATAGCATATATTAAGTGGATACCTAAATATTTTCTAAACACTTGTTTGCCCAACGCAGACTTGCACTGAATAGCATTCAGCAACACCAGTATGAGACCAAAGCTGGTGCTGCTCCTCTTATATGATTTTAAAAGCCCAATATAGTTATATTCATTTTGTAATGGGTGCTATTTTCTCCTTAAACCCACCAGAGAGGGTCGGTTTTCACTCGTAATCTTCTTTAATTTCTTTTAGCCTCTCTTGTGTTGGCCCAGTGGCTTTCCACACGGAGGATATTAAGTTCCGTATATGGCTTATTCAGCTCATTAACGTTGGCCTCAAAGGAACATCTCCCTGCTTTAGGAAACTAAGGCAGGGAGCCAAACACTGATTATATCCACTGCTACGGATACGGCACGACGCTTTGCAGTACCCTTTCCGTTTGTTTATTGCATCGGGGTGTCAAGCAAGAATTTCACTTTTTACCATTTTATGTTAACGAGGTCTAGGCATGGGTCTTATAAAGAAGACTCGGTGTAATCCAAGATAATAGCGCCGCGTTTTAGGGTTAATGCTCTGTGATTGAGTGCATTCCTACCTTGTGCACAATAAGCTCCAGATCCACCACAATCCTGACCAGGATAAAACAGTTACTGAAGATAATACATGTATGTATGAGTTAAGGGTTAAGAGCCAAGGATCCAACACTGGCCTTCAGGTTGTCCTGCAGTTTGAACACAACGTCCTTCACTTACGTCACCAAATACAAATTCCTGCAGACTATTTATTAATTTTTTTACTTTCAGAAAACTTGCCCGAAGGCTTCAGACTAGGTGTGTACATCCAGATTGGGTTCCCGCAGTACAAAACAACCAAAGGTGAGGTTGTTACTTTCATATGAAGCTTGTAATGAAAGCAAAATACTCCACCCTAAATGCAACGCCAATGCTGCATAAAAAGACTTAAGAAACTAGCTCATAATGTTTGGGCAAAGACAAAGTTTTTCTCAGTTTCTGCATGGGAAACGGGTTCACAGTGGTGTGCACACATTTCTGATTTGCAGCATCTGCAATATGTCGACATTACGGCAACTCTGCTCACGGAACAAAGACCATCTTTGTTAGCATTATACGAATAGGAGATTGGCATCTCATTCCCCATCAGCCCCTGCACACCACAAGAGATCACATGCACCTGAGTCACATTAATGTCTAATGAGCACTGGTATTAAAGTTCTGACATTTCTTGCATCTTGTCAAGTCCTTCTTCATGTTTCCAGAGTTTGCATTTGTGTATTGCACGAATTCAGCGTTTATGTGCATGTGCTTTACTCCAGGAGCCCAAACTAAACCTAGAAAGCCATTTCTCCCACATTACTGAGCATTTCTTTCCCGTGTTTCCAGGGAATAGTGGTAGGGCTCACACAAACAAAACCGGTATAAGTAGACTGCACACACTTCTATTTTAAATCTGAATATGAAAACAGATAGGAATATTTTGAGTGCAGATGTGGTGGTATTGTGTTATGCCACTTAGAGCATATAAGTGATGGTTTAAAAAAAATACTAATTTTATCCCTGACTTTCAGATCCAGTAACATCGATTTACTCTCTGTGGTAATATCTACACTTCCTGAATTTTAACGTTTTCTTGACCTGAACATATGACTTGGGTTAGCTTGAAAGACTTGAGATGCCTTTATGAGACTGTAAAGATTTCGTGTAAACAGTGCCTGATATTTTGTGAGGTCGGTCCTCTCTCTTTGCTTAATGCAGGGTAATCCAAACCAGGGCTGCTTTTTGCTGGTGATCATTAGAGATGATGGTGATTTATGTAAGCGTTGAGCGCACCATAACCGCAGATGTACAAAAACGTACAATTTCTTCACTTGCCTTACTAATATTTACTCGTGTGTATGTCTGGACACTGTGCTTTGCTTGATGTAGCGCAGGCTGTTTTAGGCATTCAGTAGACATAAAGCATGCACAGTGCATGAACAAGAGGCAGTAACACTGAATAGTGACTAATTACTAATTACTTTTATGTTTATACCATAAAAATTGGTGAATTCTCTAATCTGATTGGTCGGGAGGTTTCTCATTTCTACGCTAACAGCTAATTCACAGGGCAGATGCACAGCACATAATCTAAGACTAAATAATAAACAGATTAAAAATCCTGCTGTTATTTAACAAAGAAAAATATATCATAAATTTTTTGGAAGGAGTCTCCAGTGCCAGCACTTTTGCCTGTCCAAGGTAAAGTTCATAGCCACGGGTTGCAGGAACCTTTTTTCGTGGATGTTCCACAGTAGTAAATGGAACAACAAATGGATAAAAAGTATGGCATTCTTGGATTTAAAAACAAAAAAATTGTAATCAATTGCTGTATAAGTACTTTATGATGTTTACAGGTCCTTTCTAAAGTTGAAAGGTTTCGGTTATTGCCACAATATGCTGTGTGTAAAACAAACTTTCTTTTATATTCTGAGGCGGAATCAGAGTTTGGATCCTTGAGTTATTTTTTGGGAAGGCTGTGAATAAATAAGTGTCACCTTGGCAGGTACTTGGTGTGTTTGGAAACGCTGACTCATTTAAACCCCTGGTTTATGACATAGTTACTCCTCAGCTCGTATAAATCATCGGCACAGTCGGCAGGCGACCTTGTAGACTTTCCAACTCTGAATTACCATTTAAAAGGCCTTTTTTATGGCCACTATTTATTTCAGAGTTCTTGGCAGGCTGTTTAGTCATTTTTAGGCCCGTCAAGCAGAATTCATGGTGTCAGACACTTGTTTGTATTCCAAGGGTTTAAACAAATGCTCGAATTTATGGCTGGTTATTGATTACGTCGCTTCATTGGCTAACAATGCATGCGAAACGACAAAGAGCGGTGAGGAAATGAAGCAGCGCAGGGCGCAGATGTGCAACACTTTATGACGCGTTCAGTTGCATAAGACACTTTTATGTTGAAGTGTTATGTTAATATAGCTAAGAGCTGGAAACCCTGAAACAGAATATCACACAAATGACGAGGGAATGAAAAAAAAACACTAATGTTGGCCAAGCAATTTGGTTTAAGTCATCAGGTTTTCATTTTTATTATGGACACGTAGAGTATAGGTGCATGGAACACATCCTTTGGCTCATCACGTGAGAAATGAACTGTCTGTGTGTTTTCACAGTTTAATAATGTATATATAATTCTATATAGATTTGACTGATGATACGTTCTATTCTTTTCTTTTCTTTTCTAGGAAAAGCACAAATGCTCAGTTATTAGTGTTCACCATGGAGGGCTTACATTGTGAGCCTGGTCAGTTTGGAGGGGATGAAACCGAAGCACATAAAGAAGCAGAGGCTTTGGAAGAGCACACACTTCCTTCTGAGACTTGGAGCAAAAATTCAAATACACCTACAGGACCAGTCCATTCTTCAGAAGTGGCTGTTGAAGACTCAACCATTTCCATTCCTTTCTCTGAACCTTTGTTGGGTTTAATTCTGAAAATGCCAGCTTCCTTGCAACCCATGTGCTTTGGTGGCAGTCCAGTCATGCTGCCTGTCGAAGCGCAACTAGCAGGGGGAGTAGAACCTCAAACAATAGCCACACCTGTAATTACACCTACACCAGGCTGTATCACTCTACCAGTGATCTTTGATCAGCCACATATGCAGTGTTTAAGCTGTCTGTCCTCACGTCCAATCACTGAACAGCAGAACCTTCCCCAGTCACTGCAGCAGAATAACGGACTCTCTCAGAACCTGTCACAGAGTGGCGATGGGAAGTCAAATATATCTCAACCTTCGGATAACGCCGCCACGCACAGCTCTGAATTTTTAGCTGCTTTGCGAGAATTTTTTCCCTTCCTTAGAAATTACAGTTCCTCAGCTTGTCCACGGAGTAGTTTGTTTCCATTAAATGCCTTTAGTAGAGGTTTCATCCCCCCAGACACCACTTTGTCTCAGCTCTATACTGGTTCTCCATTGGTTTCCCTGCTTCCTCCTGCCACCTTGCTAGTGCCCTTTCCACTTGTTGTTCCTTTGCCAGTGCCTCTACCTATACCAATCCCAATCCCACCCTTTCCAGACTCTAGAGCAAGTCATTCCATGAAAACAAGCAAAAGCACCCAGACCATGACAGAAGACATTCCAGTGTGTACCCACAACACAATGTCTGGCTATGATTTCCTGCAGTTACCAACACAACCTCCCCCTCCAGTTTCTCAGGAAGAAGTGCTTGACCTCACAGTTAAGGTTGTGCCAATTCAAACAAAGCAAGAAGCCCAGTTTTCTTTCTGTCAAGACAACGTTCTGGACCTTTCCATGGCAAACAAATCACGCCTTGAGCCCGGCAAAGACACTAAGCTAAAACATCATGGAAGGAATTCAACGAATGAAGAATCAACAAAGCTGATCCTGCCTGTGAAGTGTTCACAAACACAAGTGACCGGTCAGTCGAATGGCTACTCTGATGTGGGGTTTAGCATGCAATACAAATGGACAACACAGGAGCATTATAAAAATTATGCCATAAAGTATTCAGGCCAAAATGGCAGAGTCATGACACCAAAGCAGATACCAAGAGTGACTCGGTCTACCACGGACACCTCTGTCATGTTTTGTGAGAAACTAGTAAGGCCACCACAGGGACAAGTTTTAAAGAGCAGAGTTGTCAAGCAAAAGAGAATGAACTCTCAGAATATAAACATTCCTCCAATCAAAAAACAGGATTTGATGACATTTCTTCCTAGAAAGTTCTAGGAGTTCCTGATTCAGATATTGGATTGAGCTTTTGCAGGACCATTCTTCAGAAGACTTAGCCATCTCGGTTGATTTCTCAGAACCTTAGCTGGGTTTAATTCTCAAAATGCCAGCTTCCTTGCAACCTGGCTGCATTGTTGGTAGTCTAGTCAGGCTACCTCACTTTAGCACTGATCTTAGATCAGCCATATCTGCCATATTTAAGCCCGCTGTCCTCATGTCCAACCCATGAACAGCAGAACAATGGAGTCTCTTAGAACCTGGCAGTGCCGTTGGAACGACCTCAGAATGGAGGGCAAATCAAATATGCACTATATGGCCAAAGGTTGTTTTGTTTGTTTGTTTTTCATTTTGAGCTTGTGTTTTTGTGCAAGTACTTAAAAATTTCTTTTAGGTTTAGAAAAGCAAACTATTAGAGCTTAATCATATGAAATGATTTATACGTTATGTATTAGTTTCTTACGTATTTACTTACGCGTCAGCCCTAACTCCTGTTTTTTTTCTTAACTCGATATCTTCAGATTTCGAATTTGCAAGTTTGCAAAAGTATAAGGATATGTTTTCCAAGTTTTCTGGATTAGAGCATCTGCCATGTTTAGAATAGCTATAATCAGTTTCAAGTAGCCGTCACTGAAGATGATCATTGGTGAAGGCCCAAGTTAAATATCAGTACTATTAATACTGTCTGTTACAGTGAATCATTTAAGAAGTAAAACAAGGCGTAAACAATATCATTGTGAAATTTTATTTAAAAAGGTGTACTGGAAATGGCTATATTTTTTAAAATGAGGTCAAACATAAACCCTCTTTTCAAGTTTTGTTCCAGTGAAATATATGAAAGAAATGTGACCTTTTTTTATTTAATGCAAGCAATTTACACTGTTGTAGAAAAGTATACAAATAAATGGAAACTTGATGGAACCTGAGAATAACAGAAATGTAGGGATGCCCTAAGAACTAACAACACACGTATAAATGTATACCATTTTTTTTTTTTTTTTTTTTTTAAAGAAAAGCAGCATTGTGCTCATTAAGATTGAAATAGCATCAAAACACAGAAATATGAAATAACAACAAAAAGAAAATAGCAAGAGCTCACTTAGCATAAAATGACTGGGATTAGATTATTGTGACTGAGCTGAGAAAGGTAACTCAGTCACACGTGACGTCAGTATGAAGTCTGATCATTGGTTTAGTAAAATGGTTCCCCTCATACGGATTTACAGTTCAGTTCTATTCTAGCAGGGTTAGGCTTAGAGAATTTCACCCCACCAATGTGCGTATTTGCGTATACATTTCTCTGCTGATAAATTCACACCCCGGGGGTTATTCTTAATGAATGAATTAATGCTTAATTTGGTATCCTTAAAGTGGTATCCTATCTATGAAAAGGTCCAATGGTGTCTGTGATTCCAACTGAAACCACCACAGATGTCTTCAGAACCTTTTTTTGTAAACATTAACCCGTATATAACGTTGCGTAAAATCGTATAAATAAGGATAATTGTATATAGACATTTACGTCAATTTACAAGATTTTCCTAAACTGACTGATAAATGATGGCATGATTTAACAAGTGGATAAATAAATGAAAAGCACAAACATTGGCATCTTGAGGAGTAATAAATTAAAAAGGAAAAAAAAAAAAAAAAGCAGTTGTTCCAGTATATTTAAACTGATTTGTGCTAACACCCTCGACTTCATACTATATTTTATACTATAATGGATAATGAAACACGTATAGCTGCCTTTTATATTTTGATCAGGTCTTGTTGCAGTAAAAGCACTCCTGATTTAACAGTAGGAAATTTTGTTTAAATATAATTATAGTAAATGGTTTTAGTGGTTATTTTGATAACAGCTTTGTTTGATGTTACGGATTTTTTGTTGTCATATATAAACGAGCATGTAAAGCTCTCTACTAAATAATAAATGATGGTTCCGTTACCTCTTGTGTGTTTTGGGGGTTTTTTTTCTCCTTTTTTATCTCTAAATGAAGGGAGTACAGTATAAAAAGGGGTGGGGGGAGGGGGGGTGGTACAGTGTCAGCATGGTTCTGTCAAAGAAATCCTTTGGGATTCAGTTTAGTCCAGCTGCTGAATAGTACCTGCATTGTTCCTTCTCACGAAAAGAGGCGCTGAGGTCGGTATTGGCAGTATTTAACCCGCGTTTGTGTCTTAAATGATCCCTATTAAAAAATTTGTGTTGTGAGAGGAGCATTTTGTCCCCCTGCTGTCTAAAAGACTCTTTGACAAGCCTGTCTCTCACATGCTCGACGGTTTGCTTCATTTTATGATTGTTGTTGCTTGTTTTTCCAATGTTCACATTTCAACTCATTCAGCTCAACTTTTTCGAGACGAGGGTTTGGTGTTTACGTCAGCTCCAAGCAAATCCATCTTCAGGTCCTGGTCCGGTTCTAACTGCAAGGGGACTTCATGTGCTCGGACGCCCCCCGCTGGAGGCCGAGTGTGTACGCCGTGCTCGAGTGATGCCGGCTACAGTTTGCCCTGTTTAAGTTTTTCAATATGATGGCACAGTTTGAGAGCAGGACCCAGCTTTAGGCCCATGTACTTCATGATCATGTCACTTCGCAGCAGCATTAAAGCCTTGCCATCGATCTCCTGCAAGCAGAAAACAGCAGAAAGTGGAATACTGTTTAACAAGTGTGTCTTCATTCCAATGAATTCCCTGTAAGGCGTTTAGAACAGGTCTTATAATAAATGGCAGAGACATTTTATATCGTATGTGTATACAGCGCCTACATGCTTCCTGAAGAGTTCGGCGTGCGGCGCTAGGGCCTGAGGGTCTGCGTCCCGCACAAACTGCATCACTTCCTCTATGCTCCATGAGGACGGGCTCCTGTTGGACGTCTCTCGCTCAGCTGTCTGGTGATCTGGACCGGTGGTAGAGCTGGCAGCTGAACGAACAAATATACACACACACAAGGTCTATGAGTATTGATCCACTTGAACTAAATATGACACGACGAATACTTCAAGTGGTTTCAGGTGAATTTGGGGAAACCATTTGAAGCATTCGTTGTGTTGAACTATTTCAATTGCTTTAGTTTGATTTGTTCATCGCAAACAGCTGAAAGTCTGTACATTTTGACAATAAACCTGATTTGCAATGGGGGTTGAATCATTTTGATTGTAACTGTATATAAAAATGCTACATGAAGCCATTGCACTGGTTTAAATGAAATCAATATGGCTTCTGTACTATATTATTTTTATATTATCGGAGCATGCGTATTCATTTGGTGACAATTTTTTTATTGTATTACCCACACGCAATACAGAAAGATCACACACATCGACACAATGCATGCACTTACATTAACGTAAGATTCAGCTGATCTATAGCATGATAAAGTACTATCTCGAGTGTGTAAAAGGGATTACGGGAATATTTTTGGTGGCATAACATTCAACTTGGCATAAAAGTAAATGTTAGTAAATCTCTTACATAGCGTACCTTCCACTCGTCTGAGCACGCGTGTGGTGGCCAGCTCAGATGGGTTGGAGGTGACCCGGCGCAGAGGGGGTTGCTGGGGAGTGTAGTGCGGGCTGTTCCCAGCCGGATTGCGATGCTCGGTTGTACCGCGCAGCGCGGGAGGCCGAGATGGTGCAGAACTCGTGTCCATGGGCTCCTCAGAGAAATGCTGCTCAGCAGAGACACCGTTTTCCGAGGGGAGAGTTTCTGCTGAGAAGAAGCAGGGACCAGGGAGACAGGGGACCAGGCTGAAGTATATACTTAATTTGGACCAAAGTACATTAAAGTACTACAGAGACCACACAAACTAAACAAAAAACAATTCTGCGTCCATACGTCGATAAATGTGAATCACCAGCACATTATCAAGCATGTTCACGGGACAGCTGAATTACATACCCCCATAAAACCCCATAAAAGGCCAAGCTCACATAGAGCTGAAAACAACAAAATGACCACTAAATGGTGAAAGAGCGCCTCCTAAACATGGCACGTGCTAAAACTTCCAGCAATGCAGCGCAGCCGTTGCCGCGTGTTGGCCGCCTTCGACACACACTAGCCCTTCCTTCTGTTATAGGGTGCCATCACTTTCTTTTGCGTTGTCTTATTTGTTTTCATTTATGGTTTTCGTCTGATTGTTTTTATTGATATGAAACGGCTACGTTTCACAAAACGTTCAGTACATTTTTGTGTGCGATTAAAATAAACTAGGCCGTGTAATCCGTGCATAAAATGACACAAACTCATCAATTACATGATTTGAAGATGCTGAACTAAGTTTCACGATAGTAAGTCTCCTTATACGTGAATTTACACAAACTCAGGAGCTCTCGCAGAAAAATAGAAAGCAACACACTGAGCGGTTTTTGGATGATTACATATACACACACACACCACACCACCACCACCAAAAAAAACCCACCACCAAACCAAAGCCTGTCAAAGGTCTTACAACGTCTGTGGCACTTAATTAGGTAACAATGTGGGTGCTTTAATTAAGCATCGGGGGGCTGTGTGAGAGATTTGAAATGGATGAATACAGAGGCACTCGTTGCTTAATGAGGGAAAGAAGAGAGGCGGCGAACTCTTGCCACGGGCTTTTCAGCTGCAGCAGCAGGAAACACTCTATCCCGCCAATTAACTTGAATGCTAATGCTAAATACTGTAAGAGGCACTGGGGTGTGAGCCCAAAAACAACATTCATTCAGCTCTATGATAAGCTGTGAGGTTTAGCAATGTCTGGGATAGGCTTCCCGAAACGTACGTAGCGCTAAGTACTTTGTTATCTCGTTTGCTAGAACATTCTTTAATTTAATGAGCGTTTCCTGAAACCCTTCGTAACTAACGTAGGGTGTAAACTCGCTTGTAAATTAACGAGTACCCTGTTATTCCGCGCTTACATGCAGTTCCACCCGAAACAGACAGAGGTCACTAATTTCTATATGAAAATCTTCCAGATATATCGAGTAAGTGCGAGTCATTGCCCTAGTGTTAACTTGATTCATTCATTTGCATGGCTTACATCAACTTATGTACTTAACGCTCGTACTTAACGTCTTCGTTATTCACTAAGATTCATCGTTATCAGGAAACTCACCCATGATTGGTTCTACAGAGTCTATAGAAACCCAGCTGGCTTCCATGCAACCAATAAAGACATCAACAAACATGTCGACCGTCCACACTTTCGCTCTCTCCCAACTCTCACACAAACAAAGCCAGTATCAGTATACCTTCTGAAGAGTGTGTGTCTGTTCTCGGTGGGTTTGTAGGAGTCGGCGTGCTATAGGTGGAGGAGTCTCTGGTGAAGCGTCTACTACCACGCAATATAGACAATGCTTCCGACGTCTCTTCCTTCACTGCAAGGCAGAAAACACAACAATTGTCATTTATTACTTACTCGCAATTAAGCAACATTCTGTAGGGTCGGCTTAAGAAAATCAAAAACATCTGCGTTTCCATCAGCGTCCTTTGATATTCTGACCAAATATACAGAATGTAGATAGATAATATCCATAGATAATATTATGACATGATGTGCAATTTATTTAAAACCACGTTAACATTTGTTAGGGAAAAAAACTGCATGTGATATGGAGTCATGCAGCGCGCGCGCTCGCGCGCTCACTCACTCACTCACTCACTCACTCACTCACTCACTCACCTGACTTGCTCCTGTCGTAGGCGTTGAGTGTGTTAGCGGTGAGTGGACTGAACGGCTGGCTGCTGAACAGGTTCTCCGACTGCAAATGGTGGCACAGAGTCTCGAGGAAGCGCAGCACGAATGAAGCGCTGGAGGCTCGAGGTAACTTCACGTAGTGGATCCCTCCGTCAGAGCGAACTGAGAAAGTAGGCGAAAACATCTCTGTATTTCACACGGACTTCACGTAATCTAAACCCAATAAAAAAAACGTTTATTTAACAAAGGGAAAAAAAAATGTAGCACCGTTGATAGGGTGGAGGTTTTCCGTAACGACACGTTTATTGAACCTTTGTTAAAGGAGTCTCCAGTGTCGACGGGACGGTAACGCTGTAACTTTCGAACGGAGAGCGGACGTGCGATTTTGCGGTTGTTGTCGTACGAACATCTGTCTTAAGAGAGAACCCGAGGGAACAACTGTTTAGAGCTGCTGTAATGTAAGTGACATCAGGAACTAACTAGTTTTTTGGACGTTCCAAAAATACAAGTTAACTACAAACTGATCAAAAGCACTTATCGGAAAATACGAGTTGTTTTCCTATGACAGCACACCTGTCCGTGTTGTTATCCTCTGATCTGTATCCACACTGACACAACACACACCGTATAATGCCTCCATCACGTATTTCCTTTAGCTTGGCTGGAAGCACAATTCACTAATATTACCGGCTGGTAGAGTGATAAATATTTATTGAAAAGGTTTTATGGTTTCAGATAATACAT
Source organism: Stegophilus panzeri (assembly GCA_024331685.1). NCBI lineage: Eukaryota > Metazoa > Chordata > Actinopteri > Siluriformes > Trichomycteridae > Stegophilus > Stegophilus panzeri. The sequence goes on along the minus strand of JANDJT010000164.1, from coordinate 17,572,815 downwards.
AATGCAGGTAACAGTGTCCTCATTTGAGCTGTCTTTATGTTGTATATCAGAATCTAAACACATAATCTTTAACCAGCTTCTTGAACTCGGAAGGTTCGGAACGTTGTGAAATTCAAATCCCAGCACAGCCAAGCTGCTACTGCTGGGCGCTTGAGCAAGGCCCTTAACCCTCGACTGCCCAGTCGTATAACTGAGATCAAATGGAAGTTGGTCTGGGTAACGGCGTCTGCCAGATGGCGTAAACGTAAAGCAGAATTGGACGTCGCAATGCGTCGCCGCAAACAAATCAAACTCCCAAATGTATTGTTTTTTTTTCTTCTTCTTGCAATTCCTCGTTTGTAAGTCGCTTTGGATAAAAGCGTCTGTTAAATGAACATGACTCGTTCCATCTAACAACTGCCAAAATCAAATAATGTTCGGTTTAGTTTAGTGCATGTAAACTAGACCTGTCGCAGTTTTTTACTGTCATGAACATAACTAATGATGAAGTGTATTTATTTACTTTACGTACTATTATTCCACTTTTACAGCACAAACAAAGACAAGTAGTCCTGTAATAATGCAGCTATTTACCACTTAACATGAGAAAATTAAATTGAATAACCCGTTCCGTTTAAAAAAAAAAAAAAACCCAGCGTATAGAAATTTACAGAACAAATTGTGACTTTGATATATGAAACATCACTAAAATACAATAAATACACTAACAATCATTTCACACCACAGTATGAACTACAGAAAAAAAACGTATGTAACTAAAGTTGTTTTTTATTTATTAGTTATGTTTAATTCATTTAAAATAAGTTATTATTTATTTATTAGTATGTGCTACACGCTCTTTTCATATACAACCAGCAACACCGTGAACATGCTGCACACCTATACGCACATCCACAGCTCAGTTTTTCACTGCCACTCGGTTTTCCTTACACGTCCACGCAAATGCAATTTCCACATGGTTCCCAATTCAGGAGAAGAAACGCTAATTCGATCTCATTTCTGGAGAAAAAAAAAAAAAAAAAAGACTGTTTTGCATAAGGACATGATACAATCCCATGCTAATACTCGCTCACTCACTCGCTTTCAGTAAGCACTTTATCCTGCAGTCGATCCTGAGCTTATCCTGGTACACACCCTGGATGGGACACCGTTCATTCTTACACTTATTCACCCCTGGGGTAATTTCTCTTCGCCAGCCATCCTATTGCCATGTTTTTTTTGGAGGTGGGAGGAAACCAGACAACACGGAGGAAACCCTGATGAGAATATGAAACTCTACGCAGAGCTGAACCCAAGCTCGGGATCGAACCAGGGACGCTGCCCCTATGCAAATAAATGTCTTTGCAAATGTCATTTGAATTTTACTGAGCTAGATCAGTTTGTGTAGCCTATATTTGCATGTAAACAAACAACAAACATTTGAACTGATGATGCGTGTATAGTTACACACATTATACTTCATTTGTACTTGACTTCAGCAGCAGTTATTAGGCCCTCTTATCTGTTCGCAATATGAGGGAGATTCCTTTGTCACTATTCCCAGTCTTCAATTGTGAGGGTTTGGCTAAATTAAGGAAGCAGACCATCACAACAGATGGCCACACCGACACACACACACACACACACACGTAAGTATATGCTTCCCCCCCGAGAGAAGCCCCAATCTAATGCTCCTAACCAGGTTACACACAATGTCATTCTTGATTACCATCAGCGCTGCCCAGACAGGCTTCCTTTCACAAACACACCACGAGCTGCTTTCCTTTATAAGATTTTCTTCTTATTAATTCGTACGGACACATGAGCTTTCCAAATCTCGTATAGGCACAGACAAGCAGACACAATTTTATCTAGGAAAGTAATATAGTCGTATTTCATAAACACGCCGGCTTGGCGGCGTATGAGGACGTGTGTATGGAATTCGTAGTCGAGCGTGCAGATTTCGGCTGGCGCAATGACTATATTGCGACTGTTTAGATTTAATTACGGGTTTAACACCCACACACACACACCCACCCACACACACACACACACACACACACACACACACACCCACCCACCCACAGAGTCCTACCTCGGATGATCTCTCCGCCGTCTGACTGCGACTGCAGGAAGCTGAAGAGAGTTTTGGGCTGGTACGCGCAGTCCACACATGCTTGCACGGCGTGCTGCAGCACCGTGTTCACCGGGCCGGGCCCGAAATGATCCGGCAGCTGCAGCATCAGCTTCCGGTCCAGATGCGGGCCGCACTCGCCGTGCTTGTTCACGTACACGCACACTAAAGAAGAGAAAGACTTTGCTGTGAGACGAGATCGACTTTGCCGTCTAAACAGTGCATGGCAGATTCCGGTTCAAAAAATTCCAGCGGCACCAATGGGAAAACCCTCACTGGATTAATGAGCACGGTAGCACGTAATTGCAGTCGTAATTAACTGAATGTTAGTACAGCTGTTTCCGTGTTATTCATTCATTAACCCCGAGCAACAAATACACGCTCTGCCTCCACTGGTGGCCCTTTTGGCGTCAACGGCCTTAAAGGTCACACTGGTTAACACAGGAGTGCATTAAAGGCAGCGGCTCCGTGGTGCAAGTCATAGGGGTTTCATCTTTTAAGTATTGTTGGTAACCGTGGTAACCAACCATACACTACAGATGCAGCAGGTTTAAAATCCAGTGCTGCAGTCAGGTTTAAAATCAGTTAACACCACATATATTCAAACTGAAGACATACCTTAAAATGTCAATTCAGACAAAGTAAGCTTTCTTAAAGGCCCTCGGGTTCTAAACCCACCTGTACTGCATACAGTGCAGACTTTACCAGTAACGCTGCACTTTCTTCTTTTCCCTAGGCTTTACGTATGTAAATTATGCTTACACTGAAAATCTTCACATGGATTAAAAAAAAAAAAAAAGATATAAATATATTTATCACAGTTAGGCCAAATCCCAAATGGCTTTCTATTTACTATTTATATTCACTCTGCCTAGTGTATAGCAACGGTTTTGCATTTTGTACATAATGCAATCCATCCATCCATCCATCTTCTATACCGCTTATCCTTTTCAGGGTCACGGGGAACCCTGGAGCCTATCCCAGGGAGCATCGGGCACAAGGCGGGGTACACCCTGGACAGGGTGCCAATCCATCACAGGACACACAATCACACACACATGGACACTTTGGACACGCCGATCAGCCTACTATGCATATCTTTGGACTGGGGGAGGAAACCGGAGTACCCGGAGGAAACCCCCCCTTGTCGTACATAATGCATTACATAATATAT
>JANDJT010000164.1:17556468-17569428 GCA_024331685.1 Stegophilus panzeri | reverse complement strand
ATACACACATACACACACACACACACACACACACACACGGACAAATTGCGCACAAGGATATCGTTGCTACACTGTATACAAACTGGTATACAAAATTGCCTGAGAGTGAATATACACACATATAAATAAGAAAGGTAATGGAACCCAGCCGATCCTCTATAGGTCAACGGTTCTCAAAATGGGGTCCTGGAATTACAGCGGGGGGGGGGGGGGTGTTATTTTGAAAATCACAACCTACTATTATCCAAGATTTGATCTAATGTGTCATGTTCAGCTTTCAGTAGAAAGCTCCCTGGCTCTAATAAATACACAACCTATTATTGTATGTATTTATAATGTTCAGGAAATAAATCTGTACTGAAAGGTTCCATGAATTCATTTTTTTTTTAACCAAAAACGTTTGAGAACCCTGATACAGGCAATAATTTATGGTTCTACATCCTACATCCACATTCTTATCGTTTACATTTACGACGTTTGTCAGATGCCCTTATCCAGAGCGACGTACAATTATCTAATTTTTAGATCAGAAGTCCAACGTCCTAACCACTGCGCTACCACTTCCACTTCCCACTTTATCATGCAGACTTTTCGGTCAAAGTGAGCGATAAAAGTCTCCACCTGCTTCGTTTTTTGAGGGCGAACTGTGTTTTTCGATGTCTCCGTTAGAGATAAGAAATTCTTATCTTCTTGCCGGCCAATTTCTTTTCGCATTTGGTCCTCGGTAAAAACACACTCTCGTGAATCAAGATGAACTCGGTGGGAACTCGTTGATAATGGGGACAAATTTCTATGCAGTCTGGGGAGGACTGTCCTCAATCTGGACGGATGTGGACGTATGTGGACTGGCGGTTTAAAAAAAATATTGTGGTTTAAGCATACTAGCACCAAATTACTAGAACTAGAACTTTAATGTTGAGATACAAACAAAAGAGAAACATATTTCAGTTGGTGAAAACCTGTATGGGAACTATATCAAGGCCCTCGCATATACACACGTGAAAAGAGACAAGACGTTACCTGTGGACAACACTCCAGAGTCTTTGGTCATTTGGAGACTGGAGAGTCGGCCATCCGAGACAGACGAGGAAAGAGACGGGCTGGACAGAGGAGGAAGGGCTCTCGGTTTCCTCTGGAGAGACACGGACAGTAAAAACAACGTCAGGAGAAAACAAAGGCCTGGGTTTGACTATCACCAAGCCACAGTTAAAATTGGGAAATCTGTTTGACTATTGTTAGTCTCCTGTGCTGTGCTTAATGAAGCGTTCAGAAGGAAATGATTCTTCACGGTGAATAAACACTGCATTTGGATAATCCCCCCTGACATGCTAACCAACATTTAGTCTCAATAGCAAGAGCCTAAACAAAAAAGTACAACTCATTTCTGTTCAGTTATTTTACTCCCTCTGTAAGCACCAACACTTTGGGGGGGGGGGGTCCTGTTCTTTTTACTATTAGCAAACAGGTGAGGTCATCTAAACTAAAATGGTCATTCTTTTGTCACATTTACAAAGAGAAATCATTTTCTTCATCTTCTTTTGGTCTGTAATATACAGTTTTCGGATATAATACAGATATTCATTATCACATGTAGCATAATGGGCAAAAAAAAGTGTATGTTAAAGGTATTCTTATTAAGATTATTATTATGACAATAAATAAAAGAATAAAGAAATACGGGTCGAAAGTGTGCGGTTCTCCTTCTGAGTGTGATGTGTATTCTCTGTTATTCCCTGCATGCCAGTCTCTCGCCTTCATAACTGCCATAAGCAAACGTCATATTCTCATATTTCCTGTCGTAAAATCTTTACGTTGTATTTCCTTTGTAGATAAATTGTCAAATCGCCTACAAACCCTGCACATTTATTTCTTTTTTCCGCTCAGATTCATGTTATAAAAATGCGTTTCATTGCGGTTTGATGAACGTTTTTTGACATCGTTTGGAGGGAAGCGAGTTAATCCTCCCGTGACTCCTACCTTGCTGCCAGGTTTGGGTCCTCTCTTTTTGTGCAGCCTGGGCTCCAGGTGTTCAGGCTCGGCGCTCTTGTGCACGCTGCTTTGCGTTTGCGTCTGTCCGTTCTGTATGGCCTTTAGCATGGCGATGGTCTGGCTCTTGGGCCGGCGGCCCCGCACGCCCTTCCTGACGGGCAGTGGGGGCAGCGGGTGAGGAAGCTGGTACGGGGATTGCATGGAGTGGCGCCACGATCGGGAAGGGGACAGCGAAGGAATCAGGCTCTTAGGGAGAGCACCTGCAGCAAGGAGAATAAGATGAATTAGGCTGGCATATATATGATTTTTTGTGGGTGTATATACATATATTATATATACACACATATACACAGTATAGTATGTACATATCTACAATAATGTACAGGTTTTTATAGGCTACTACAGTGAATCTGATTGGTCAGAAACTTTTACGCATACTTGCTGATATTAGAGGTCGACCGATAACTGGTGGCTGAAACTATCGGTTATCTGCAAAAAATCCACATCGATAGTGTTTCCCGGTTGCGTCGGTTACAGGAGCGGCTGAGAAGGTGCCGCTGTCATTATACAGTACGAGAGCGGCCTCTAGAGGCAAAATAAAAACTACCACTGACCAATTTTGTTGTGTTATTCGAAGTGTTTTTTTTTATATTCATTTTAGATGTCTGTATTTTTATTTGTTATCTGGAGTGTTACTTTTTGGTTCTGTTTAAATGTAGATCTTTTATTGACTTTAATATTTATTAGCTAATAGTATATAATAGTGTATATCTATATATATTAATATTTATTTCAATGAAAAAAGTACAGTACATTTTCATGGTACAGTCAGTGCTGTTTTTTTTTGCAATAAAGTTCAGCAGTGTTTTCCTCTGAGTGTTACGTTCTCATTCAGTATCAACTTTAATAACTTTAATAATAATCGGTTGATTAATCGGTTATCTGTAAAATCCACCATCAGTCGATCTCTAGCTGATATGGCAAAGTGTAGCCTTTATTTAACATTTAGCCTACAAAAGGAGTCTCCAGTGTCAGCACTCTGTAACAGCCAGTACGTTTTCTGCAAAGGACGCAGGAGTGTGTGACATGACGGTTAGGCGGAGTGCTCTGCTTGCGCTCCCAAACAGGATTCTCTGCGCATTATAACAGTCGCATTACTGGATCGTAATAAGGTACTGAGCAAGCACACGCAAACAACATGCAATAATCATTGACAGTGCTAACCCTGATCACCTGACACACAGGTACGTCCGGGAGGGTTTCCCACACCTTGTCGGCGCGTATTACATCAAAATGCACTCATCAGCAAACAGACAAGCCCGTTTACTCCCGTCGCGCTTTTTCACACGGTTTACTGTGTTTGTGTGACATGCAGCTGTAAGCTAAAAAAAACCCCACCTAAACAGACATATGTTTACTGATCTTATCACCAGATTCTCTCTCTCGCTCTCTCTCTCAATCTCTTTGTTCCAAAAAATTTCCAAACAAAGCTACAGTCCTTTGTCAACGTGAATCGTCTGATTTCAAATTGAACGAACGCAGATGAATTCAATGGGAATGGTTTCATTAGGCTATGTGGAAAAGAAAACAGAAAAAACATTTTTATGAGAAGAAAACGCTACTGGAAAACAAAAACGTCAGAAAATTAGCGTAGAGTAAATCCAGCATCTAGAAATGCAGCCGGCTGTTCATCTTAAATTCATCAAAGCCTTTCATGGAGAGACCTGATGATAAAATATTAATCTCAGCTCCAAGCTTTCTGCCAGTACTAATCAAACAACTCTGATGCCTTCAATTCCTCGCCTTTCTGGCCCACGTCCACACACACACACACACACACACACACACACACACACACACACAGGACGACCGAGGATCAGATATCTGCAATTCAAAGTGTCAACCAATCCATCAATGAAAGGTGCAAAATGGCACAAGGAAAAGCTTTGTGGAAAACACACAAAAGCACCCTTTCCCCCTCCTGTCCTCTCTCTCTCTCTCTCTCTCTCTCTCTCTCTCTCTCTCTCGCTGCTTTCTCTCCTTTATTGGCTCTGTACACCGCATCGCAAATGAGATCAGATAAAGTGCTCATATTTCAGCAAGGCTGAAAGGGCACCTAGCTTCCCTAAGTACATCTGGGAGCGTTCGTAGGGCGCTACACATGGTCGCCTCCCCTGAGCTTTTCTCACTCCGGTAGAAAATAAAGGCAGGGAGAGAAAGTGGACGAAGAATGGGTGAGTGTTTGCTCTCGTTCGAAGAGTCAAGTTCATCCCAGGAACACGTGAGCAAACAATTCAAAAGGTTGGACTTACTGTTACAATGAAGACATCCTTTTATTCAAAAAATAAATCAATTAATCAGTGTTTTTGTAGCTACTCTGCACTACTAATTCTACATCAACAGCCTATAAATATTTTTTTTTAAAAACAATAAGATCTGTCCAGCCACAAAGCAAACCTGATTCTTCGCCTGACTCTGGGATCCTCTATGGAAACAGATCGTATGTCTATTCATTCATCATCTCTTGATTACAGAAACATGTGGCGTCGATCAGGCCTTTCGCTGAATGACCCAGCGACCTCCGGGTCACGAGCGGAGCTGGCGATGTCCAGGCGCTGGGCCAAAATCGGCCCGATGCGGGCCCTGAGGGGATTCTGAGCCCTTCTGGTTGGGGGTAGGGGGGAGACATTTGAGTGCAAGCGGGGTAATTAATCCATTCACATCTCATGCTACACTATTTCCAATTTGCCCTGCTTGATGACTTGTGCTGCCAGACCATGGTCTGGTGAGAACTAGAACCACATGTTGTTGTGTGTGTGTGTGTGTGTGTGTGTGTGTGTGTGTGTGTGTAAAGAAGGGAATACTACCTGCCTCAGGCCTCTGGTGATTAAATGAAACAAGGCAATATGTTTAAGTCAAAGACAGTGAATATCTGAATTTAAAAAAAAAAAAAACAAAACAAAAAAAAAACATACCACCCTTATAAGCTTTCTCATTTAAATAAATGCAAAAATAAATAAATAAACAAATGCTGTCACTGATCAATTGCAAATGTCGTGAAAAGACACAGATGTTAAGGTCACAGCAGCTGTAAAGTCTCCTTGTTGTTGTTTTGTGGTTGCCCAGGAATACTGACACATCTAATAACTTTATCTAATGATGCATTTAATAATACATTTGAATAAAATCTCCTAGTGCACGTGCAGCAGAAACACAAGCATGCATTTGTGGCTATTATATTCCATGGAGAAGTAAGCCAAGCTTGTGGTAGGTGTTAGGGATATTATGGAAAGTTGTACAAATAGAAAAATGACAAATAAATATAGGGAAATATATGAATTGGATGAACACTGTTAAATGTAAAGGCAGAAGCTCGGCTTTTCTTCTGAGAGCAACAGAAAGAAAAGAAGAAGAAAAAAAAAACACAACAGAACAAAAGAGGCGAAAAGAACCGGATGCTCGCGGAATAACTTACCCAAACTTTCAGCTTTAGTCCTCTCCGACTCACCAGCCGTGTCTGCGTATCCTTATGGGGCAATATTTTACAACCTCGACGCACTTTTTCGCCCCGGTTTTTACCCCCAGCTGCGACTTCACCGCTTTCAGAAACAGCAGCAACAGCGGAGTAACAAAGCCCGAGCCGGCGCGCGCTCTGAATGGGCGACGCGTAATTAGCATGGAGGCGGGGTTTGAGGGGGTAAGTGGGCGGGGTCGCGTGATGCAGTGGGCGTAGTAATAGCAGTCAGAGAATTTATTTCCATTTAAAGAGAAGGGTATAATATACGGTATATATTTTATACTACGCCCACTGCAATCACGTGACACACACACACACACATACACACACATACACACACACACACACCTATTGATTCAGTCATTCATTTCAATACAACAGTTTAATTAATTAATGCACATATCTACACTTTATCCCAATTATGGTCAGACTGCTGTCTGTCTCCCATCTTTTAAGACTTTAAAAAAAATAACAACACTTTTTCCTTTTTTCTAACTGTATTTATACAAGTAAATTCTGGTTGGTGTAAATCCTATTTTATGTCACGGACAGTTGTAAAAAGCATTCCAATACCCTAAACTGTTTATGGTTGTTGTTGTGTGTGTGTGTGTGTGTGTGTGTGTGTGTGTGTGTGTGTGTGTGTGTGTGTGTGTGTGTGTGTGTGTGTGTGTGTGAAATGATATATTATATAGGGTGCACGGTGGGGTTAGTGGTTAGCACGTTCGTCCCACACCTCCAGGGTTGGGGGTTCGATTCCCGCTGCGGCCCTGTATGTGCGGAGTTCTCCCCGCAAGGGGTGTCCTCCGGGTACTCCGGTTTTCTCCCGCAGTCCAAAGACAGGTAGGCTGATCGACATGTCCAGAGTGTCTGTAGTGTATGAATGGGTGTGTGTATGTGCCTGCGATGGATTTGCTCCCAGGGTGTACCCCACCTTGTGCCCAATGTTGCCTGGGATAGGCTCCAGGTACCCTGTGACCCTGTAGGATAAGTGGTATAGAAAATGGACAGATGTGTGTGTGTATATATAGCTATATATCCATATATCTTCTTTTTTTTTAATTCACAAAAATACTCTGCTCTCATGGAAACAAAACCTGTGTTTGATGAGCGCAGAGTATTTTTGTGACAAAAAAAATCCAAAGTTTAAAAAATAAAGACAATTTTTCACAGCCTTTTTGGCTCATATTTACCATGGGTGCCAATATTAGTGGAGGGCACTGTATGTATATAATGGTGGTACTGACAGTAATCTAATGCTTTAGAGGTTCTGTCTGGAATTTATCAAAAAAATTATATTACACCTCTCCCATCCATAGCTATGGAAACACACTGTTACCACGCAATTGTTGTTATTACGAGATATGTATCTCATTAATATCAGAAAACAACTCATTACTACAAGAAAATAGTCTTGTTACTATAAGAAAAGGGTTTTTTCCCCCCAAGAAAAGCATATTCTTAGTATGAGTAAGATAAAATAGTCATATAAAAACAACATAATAGATTCTGACAAAAATGCACATTTGTTATAATTAGTAACAAAAACATTTTTTAAAATAATAATAAGATTCATGTATTAACAAGATGCTTGTTTTGTGATGCTTTTTTTTTTTTTGCTTTTTTACTTTCCTCCTCCATCAGGTGTGTCCTTATCCATTCTCCCCCCAATACTGAGGGCTGCTAAAAAGCGTGGAAGGGTAAACAGATTGTCTGTAAGCTGGTACAGATCAGAGCACCCCCCAACTAAGAAGGTGGACCCTTAGGGTAAAATATGTAAGTCGGAAAGCAGAGCACCTCCTGTTGCCTGTTGTTTTTGGATAAAAAGCTAAAAAACAAAAAAAAACAAAAAAAAAAACCCCTGATTGAAGCCGACTGAAACAGAGACGTGTCTGTTTGAGGAGGGGTAGGTGGGTAAAGCAGTTAAGGGCTCTCCAGACAGCTCTTGGGAAGAGGGGGTGGGTGGTGTAGAGGGGGTGGGTTTCTGTAACCCAAAGCCTGATCCCAAATCCCAAGAGAACTGGCTGATGGACAGCTATAAGCAGGCAAAGAAAGCAGGCAAAAATGGCGCAATGTGACACAGTCCTAAAGTCCTGGATGAAAAGAAGTCGTCTTAACCCTTCCCGATTTTAAAAGCCCAATTCGACAGAAATCTGAAATGTGTATTAAGACAACATTTCCTATCTACATTATTCTCTACGGAAGTGTGAAATCTAGAGCAGAGGTGGTTGCATATCTAACGTAAACAAGAAAGCTTGGCAAAATGAAACACAAAGAAATAAGAGATTACACCAAGACAAGAAAAGGACGTGCTTTCAGTCTAACCAGAACGATAACGAGGGGAATTGTATTAAATCAATTTTACATTCGAGTAAAAATAGAGATTAAGATCAATTTAGGTAGACGTATTTCCTTTAACTTTCCTAATATTTAGATAATTAATTGTATTAAAGTAGGAGTTGTGAAAAATATATATTTTTTTTGATTACCGAAGCAAAATGATGAGGATTTTTATTATTTTTTTTATATAATTAAAAGCGCATACACAATTACACACTGCAACAATCCTTTCCTATGATTTTCTCTTTTAAGAATTAAAGGATGAGAATTTCCCTGATGAACGATAATTCCCTTAAAACAAATGGCTGTTTGAACAGATTCTGTCCATCACCATAAATAACCAGGGAACAAATCGGGACTATTAAACGCGCTAACGAGGTGACACTGATGACCCATATTCACACTTAAACCAGCTCATGCAAAATGCATTAGAGAAGCAAATTCAGACGCCCTCCCCCTCCCGTCGTTGCAGTAGAGATTCAAAAGTAACACAGAATTGAAATTTGCCTATAAAATACAAAAAAAAAAAAAAAATCATATTTTAATTTGATATATTTTGTCTATCTTGGTTTTCTTGCATACTTATAATACATATATATTAGTAATATTGTCAATATTAAATCAAAATCAACAGCAGTGAATAACAACATGATAAAACCCAGAATTACCTAAACCTCTCTCTCTCTCTCTAAGCATAAGCAGCAGAAAAACGATCCCATTTGCATACTCATATTCGCTCAATAATGAGGATAAATGATGACACTTACATTGTGGCACAGAAAACACACAATCCTTGACTCATTATTACAAGTATGTGTTTAGAATAGAATGGAGAAATGATGATAATAATATACAGTATATTTACACAAACAGTAAATCAATTCATATTATATGTGCAATTATGTTATTCCAGCACAGTGTTGTCTGCACTGTGTTTTATCATACTATGTGTGGATTATTAGAACTGGCAGTTTAAATGCCTGTTTAAAGTCCAAATCAACCATTGTGCTAAGGGTAAGCACCTTGCTCAAGAGCCAAACTTGAATTTATCCCCAGGTCACCAACAAAGAACTTAAAGCCCTGAGCTGGGTCACTCCATGAAAACGGCAGCCATTTACATGTATATAAATCATTCGTAGTAAAATATAACATTGCAGTGAATATCGTTCATGATTAGCGCAAGATGTACACAAGATAATTTCAGTGTCATCCTGTTCCTAACTAACGTCTTTCTAAATTCTCCCCATGAATTAGTGACGGAAATTGTGACATTCCTTACCTTGCCTAATAAAGTCGTTATTTTCTTGCTTTAACTCCTGCCCTTTCCTGTAATAAAAGTCGTCCTATTTTAGTACAGAGGCTACTTTATAGTTATCTATGGGAATGGTTGTTCAGGGTCACAGCCCATTTTGTGGGCAAGGTCTTTTAACCCTTTACTGCACGGCGTTGCCATATGGCAACAATGAATTTTCCTGCAATTTTTTGATAGGCAATAATACAAAACTACTATTTTTCCAGCAATTGCTGTTTGCGCTTCCTTTTCTACGATCATTGTCAGAGGGCTCTCAATTTTTTTTAATAAATTTTTCAATATTTAGGCAAAATTACTGAAAGGAAAAAAAATGTAAACACTATCTGAGCTAAGGTTACATACATTTTTTGTAATTTATATAATTTTTTTGTAATTTATATATTTTGAGTATTTTGTTAAATGGTAAAATGTAATCGTTGCCATATGGCAACAAAATGCAATAAAGGAACTGTGGTATGTGTGTTCATGAATCAAAACAGGCCTACATAGTGAAAAAGACACTAAGCTTCTCTAATAGTATATATTTTTTTTAAATTTCACATTCAAAGTAAGAAAAAACTGTTGTAAATTTCAGACATTTTGCAGTTGCACCTTATTTTCTAAATGTTATGTTTCAGGAGAAAGAATGAAGAATTCAAGAGAACGAATTCAAAAGATACTTGACCCAAGACATGTTTGGATCTAATTTTTGTATGGATTTTGAGTGATTAAATCCATCCACATACATTTTCCACCTGTAATTCCTTTCTAGAAGAAATAACTTTTAAATGATTACTAAGTTGTGAAAACCTCTGCAACTTATAGTTTATAGAATGCAGTGACTGGAATTGTAATCTCATACATTTTGTGTTATTTTTGACTATATGATTCTTTTGGCCATTGTTTTCAATTTTTTAAAATGTATTTTTATTACTTGAACTAATTTAAACTTTTTTAAATGTAAATGTCATAATTAATACAGTAGAGGGTTAAACGTTGTTGTGAATGTAACGGTTGGTGTCTGCATGGGTAACATTCAAAATGTTTGAATAAAAACAAGGTTTCCATTAGTAACAACAATGTTTCTCTGTCAGTCAGTCAAGCACAATTTATTATAGTTAAAAAACAGAGGGAAATTACCAGAACTTAAGATTATAAACAAAATCAGCATTTTAAAGTTTGCGGTTTTATCGTGTTACACTCAAAACAGCCGCAGCCTTATTCCCAAGCTTCAAATTTCCCACATTCAGGCATGATGTGTATCATCTGAGAGTACTTACAGATCTCCTGCGATAATCATCCAACATGGCGGATGCAAGCGTTTTGACAATCTGTGATGTTCGTGTCCAGGTAAGTTACCCCATGTTACACTCGCGAAGTTTCGTGCAGGGTATCATGAAGTCCCTCAATTAATATATATTGCAACTACATTATCATAAAAACCATAATTAAGGATATGGTCTTACCTTAATGTCTTTGTGATGCACTCTGTACCCAAGAGAATCTCGACTTCAGTGATCTGAATCCTTCTTTTCAATTGGTTCAACTTGTTGATTATGTTCAAACTTCTGTTAATGTTATTTATCGACTTGTGAAATGCAATCCTATAATTAAATCGAATCCTTGTTGAGAAATTCATTGTTATTTTCGTGTCCGCAGTATATGTGAGGCCTCATAACTCGTGTTTGAGTTATCTTTTAACCCATATGCCGTTATGTCTAATGGTAAGCGTAGGAGTGTTCTCCAAAATTCCTTTTTCTGGAATTTTCCCTTCACACAGTTTGTCTGCAGTTTTCATGGAGTGACCCAGCTACTATTACAAGCTTTACTTGTCACGTGACTAAAGTATTTCAGACTTATCATCCTGAAGGCCCTTTTTTCTTTCTTCCTTTCTTTCTTTTGTTGGTTCGCTCTTTCTTTCTTTCTTCAGCATGCAAAGTACAGTATATAGGGCCTGTGGAAAACCTGCCAGATATTACTAAGACTGATTTTTGGCAAACAGTCCAAAAATGCCCCAAATTATGTTTTTCTGCCAATTATATCCCTGGACACCTCTGCTACACTACTACCTCAAGGAAATTTTATATATTTCTTCCAAAAGTGTGGCTGCATGCTATAAATAAAGGCACACTTCATGATCATATGTATTATTTTATAGTTTATTAAAAAAAAAAAATAGGAGCTGCTTTTTGACAGGCTGCTGGTGTCAGAGTTCAATCTTTCAATGCATTTTTCTCACTTTTCACTATGGCATTATTGGTATATTTTATAGTATATGAAGGTTTTTTTCTTTGTAATATGCTCTGTGAAATCCAGTCCTTAATCCAATGTTAAATGCGATGTAAAACACCATGTGCTAGATCTACAACTTGGTCTACAACCAAGGACATAATGTTGCTGTTTTTTAAATATCATTAGGTTTAGTTTTTTTTCTTACCCAGCTATACTACTTCAAATGATAAATATACACACCCACCTTCGTTGTGTAGAAACTTTGAAATAAGTGAAACAGCACCCAGGTGGTGCAGCTTTTAACTGCAGGAAGTGTGTTGCAAATTGCTCAAAGGAGGAAGAACTGATAGGGAGCCTACAAGACACACATGACCACCACCGCCATCCATCACACTCTACGCGTTACGGTCAGTTCACATCAATTACCCCTGCTTGCGCTTGAGGAACCGTTCAAGCACAGGGCCAGCAGGCAGAGATAAAGCCGTGCGCTCCTGATTTATGCCCCACTGGGAAACACGGATATGTGCGGCTCAGCCAAGAATGCGTGCTAAGTGTAGCCTGTTAAGCATACGCTCTTAAAAAGATTTAGTGGCGAGGCATTAGCTTTTGATGAGGCCATTTCTCTATTTCGGTGAGGAAATGAAATCTGTAATAAGAAGAAGAGTATATTATTTTTATCCCATTCCATCATTTATTTAAAGACTCACACCTTAACACTGATTCACAAAGTAATAATAATGACAAAAGAAAACTCTTCTTTTCTTTTCAGTTTTGCCAAACTGATCTGTAAAATGTGACACAGATTGTGTTCGTGTTTTTAGGATCACTCACAAGTTCCTAAAGAAGGTGTAACATCAGCTGCCTTATAAGAGTCAGAAATGATTTCTTTAGAAAATCGGTTGAATTGAACTGTTTTAAAGAGGCACTAAATTGAGTATATTTTAACCATGCATGGAAAGGGTTAATAATTTCTCGCAAACATTTTCAATCAGTATAAAGAAATGAATTATTTTATCGCTGTCTATTATAAGATTAATCCGGACACTGTTGGGTTTCTGTGTGTAGAGTATCATACAGCACAGACAGCACAACTAAAGTAAACAGACAGCACAACAAAGCTTTTTTTGATATTAAACACTGTATACAACTGCCACAATACAATTAGAACAATATAATCTAGTAGGCTAGGTAAAAAAAAAAAATTAAAAAAATTTGAAAACTGTAAATTCTTAAATCCCTGAATGTCTATTTTCATATGAACCATTAACCACTACATCACAAATACATCACAAATATAGTTGCAATCAAAATGATTCAACCCCCATTGCAAATCAGGTTTATTGTTAAAACATACAGACTTTCAGATGTTTACGATGAACAAATCAAACAAAAGCAATAGAAATAGTTCAACACAACGAATGCTTCAAGTGGTTTACCCAAATTCAACTGAAAATGCAACTTATAATGATTTCTCCAGTTTCAAAATTATTCAGCCCCTTCATGGCGACCATCTTTAGTACTTAGTAGAGCTCCTTTTGCTGTTATGACCTGCTGCAAACGAGATGCAGAGCTTCTGCAGCGTTCCTGAGGAATC
>JANDJT010000164.1:17524259-17543275 GCA_024331685.1 Stegophilus panzeri | reverse complement strand
CAAAAAGTGAAACTTTCATATATTCTAGATTCATTACACATAAAGTGAAATATTTCAAGCCTTTTTTGTTTTAATCTTGATGAATACCTAACTAAAAAAACGTAAATTTTCCATGATATTCAATTTTTTTAGATGCACCTGTATATTTATATCCCTGTGAAACAGGAAGTCATGGTTGAACAATTGTACTAAAAAAATTTAAAATATCAATGGCAATATACTTCAAATATATTTTCTCATATGAATTCATATGGGTGCCAGTAATTGTGGCTTACATATATTTAACATACATATATATATATATATATATATATATATACACACACATATACATCCTGTGTTGTGTTTGCAATTGTTTGATATCCATAAGAACAGAGTAATTTGGTGAATTGTTTTAGCAAAATATCAAAAGTTTAAACAATAAAGACAATTTTTCACAGCCTTCTTTGCTCATATTTACCAAGGGTGCCAATATTAGTTGAGGGCACTGAATATGCTAGCTGCAAATTCCTGTCAGGACTGTCAAAACATAAACCGGCGCTTCACGGTCAATGCAGATAACGTAGCCCTTTGTTGTTTCTGGGGGTTTTTTACTGATGTTTTTGCTCCCATTTTGTATTGTGAAAAGAAAATCCAAATACAGATCACGTGTCACATGCCATGACCGGTTTTCGTAGTATTTTTTATTTATTTTTTTTAAACCCTAGCTCACCCGACCTGCGGGATAACCCCTATAACTGCCTGCTACTAAACAGGACACGAATTACTTGAATAAGAAATAAAGTTCTGTATAATTGTCTGATACATCAGTGTGAGTTGAACAGTCAAGGTTGTTTAAGCCTAGTCTGGATGTAAATTGTCACTGTTTGAGTTGGTACACTATCAAAAATTTGAAAATGCAAGTAACAGTAATCAGTAATCAGTGATATAAATATCAATTCAGATGAGACATGCAGCATATGACCTGGGGTTATTTCTACTGGTCATTTCATACAAGGTTAAATATGCCAGTCCACATATTTAATATATGCGCAGTCATTTTGCAATTGCGGGGAGCAAAGACACACGAGGGGTTTAAATACACAGATTAATCAAGGGGTAAATGGGAACAGGTGTGCACGATAAGTGCGGGAAACAACGAATAATCATACAGGGATGAAGACAGGACAAAAACTAAACAAAAACTAAAACATAAACACATGTGGTAATGTAAACAATGACATGACAGTGCTGCATCTGCGCGCTACAGGGGAATCCCTGATTAACCACCCCAACCTGCCGCCCCCAAGGTCCTAAGGCAGCCACTGTCCATGTAATGGACAGTTCCTAGAGGAGCCGAGAAGCAGACATGATACTGGGGCAGGCTCACTGAGGTTGTGAGGAGGAAACAAGGCTTGGGAGGCCTCGCTGTTAGCCTTAGGTGTGAGCTGGTCTTGGGAGCATGGCATTGGAGGCTGTCTTGTCGGCCTCTGGCGTGAACAGGATTTGGGAGGCCGCACCATCAGCCTCTGACGTCAGCAGGTTGTGGGAGGCCTTGTCGTCTGCCTCGGATAGGAGTATGGCTTGGGAGGCCGTGCCGTCGGCCTCGAGTAGGAACAGGACTTTGGAGGCCTCATTGTTGGCCTCAAACCCTCAAAGGTCTCAATTACCGTCAAACATCACTGTGAAAATGATTTTGTGCAAATGTAATTTCACCGATTCAAGTAGTTTTCCGCAAAAAAAAAAAAAAAGTTGCATCGCAAATTTTGAAAAAAGATGCAGCAAAATCGAGCATTTTTGGCTGCAACGATTACAAAAAAAACTCAGCGAAATCCTGTACAGACTGATAATGTGTTGTTGTTTCCCGACGTGTGCACACAGCCCATTGACATGTATTCAGATGGGACTGAAATCCCAGAGATACTCCAGTAATAATCACACTGTCCCACCTTCATTATTTCATTATTTTTTGTGGCTATGGTTTGTTAAAATGATATAAATTCATTCACACGAGAGCCCAAGCAGCAGAACAAATCAGTATAAAGTAAATACAAGAGATGGATCATTTAAGTCATCACTTTATTGTAACTATTTAGATTTTGGACATTTATGTATAGTTTTAAATATCTATTTCGTAGATATTTACGATAAACATTCGTAGAATATTTTGTGTCGATGTCCAATATTGTTAGGACCAACTTCACACCCTGATTTACTGATCAAACTTACGCTGCAGGATCTATCCCCTGGAGGGTTTAGTTCCACCCCTAATTTAACACACGTGGTCCATGTTAATCACCTTTTAGTAGGACTTTAATGTTAAGATTGGAAGTAAACTCATCCTGTGGCGTATGGTGACATGATATCATTCCTTATCGATCCTGATGTTTCGATGGTCTGGTTTCTTTAAATGTTTGCAGCAAAGGTGTTTGTGGGTTCACATGGGTACACAGTTGTCCTGGATGGATGGATGGGGAGCGTCCAGCATACACTTCCCTGCATATGTTGTTACAATAGAAACAATAACGTTTTCAATAAACCTGCGATGCTCCTCGAAGCCGAAACGATTGTCAGAGCCGCTCTTATAGAAAAAGATACTTCTGACCAATCAGAATTGAAAATTTTATGGCACTGTGGTATAAATAACATTATTAAGCCTTGATAATTCCCAAAAGGATGTTAAAACCAGTTTAACACACAGTTACTGCTCCACTTTAGGATGTTAATCTACGTATCTCTGCTAACAAACAAAATACCTCAGTTCCATCTAACAAGTCTTTTTTCTCTCTCTCTTCTTTGTGTGTGTGTGTGTGTGTGTGTGTGTGTGTGTGTGTGTGTGTTTTATGGTGTGTTTTGTACGTGTTTGTTTCAGTGAGCTTGTGTTAGGAATATGGGATCAATATTGGGCCTCAAAGGGAACAGCATTTTGGCTCTGATGACCCGTTCAAGTGCTGCGTGGTGCTGTGTGTCCTGACCACCCTCTTGCTGTGGACACACACACACACACACACACACACACACACACACTCATCTCTTCCCCTGCCTTTTGACTTCATGAAGATTCGCCTCATTGGTGATGTGATGAATAAATTTGAGGTCCTTGGGATTGTAGGAGAAGGTGAGTGCATGGATTCTTTGTGTTCGCTTTTACAGCACCGATTTCCAAGTAACGGCCACTAATTTGCACGTGCAGTGTGATGAATTTGCAGTCAGTGGTCGCGTTGCAGGTCATTTCCAAAGAAAAATGGAAACGATGTCACGTGCAAAGTAAGGGAACAAACAAAGACGCTTCGACACACTGTTCAAAATACGAATTATGATGGTGAATGTAAAGAAAACAGTCGCTTTGAATGCTTTTGCAGTGAATATCTAATATGAAACCAGGTACCAGGGTTCAAGAAACTTCCTTATTATTTGATAATATTGTTAGCATTGCTAATAATGTTGTTATTTTGTCTTTAAATTGCATAATCCTAATGGGTGTAAGCTAATTTAATACTTGCCCATCAGCTTGTTAATTTGCACACAGAATTCCTGAAGTGACTTGTAGTCTGTTGTAAATGAGTGTTTACATTGCCTCTATGCCTGTAGAAGGAAATTATGCAGTAGACACTATTATTGAGCAACGTTAGCTCTGTGTAGATGTTGTTAAACCCCACCTCCACCATCAAACATGTTTATATTGAAATATTTGTTGGTTAGTGCTGCATTTATTTTTACACAACCGAAAATCGACTCGGCTAGTTAGCGATCTACGAGGTGATGAGCACTGTGGGGTCGATGGTGGTGTTAGCATGAAAGTCGAAGCTTTGGAGGTTGATCTTTGGAGGCTGAAAAAACGCCGACTTAGAATTTCATTGGACACTGACGACGATAATAAAGATTATAAATATTCCTATGCAAGTTGTCGAGGGTGGATTTGCCTTCTAGCAGCAATCTGTCCGGAAGGTTTGCACAACCTGAGAAACGCAGCACTTCGTCAGACAACCTGAATCATATGTTGTCGTCAGAGGAGACCTACCGCCATGTTAAGCACAAAAGTGGAAAATATAACATACATCCCAAAGCCCTTTGTAAAATATAAAGGTGCAAAAATATAAATGCTTTGCAGCTAGTGGTCTTGTGAAGAACATCATGCATTCTTCTAAGTACCAGGATATTTGATCTCAAAACCTGCTTGCCTCTGCCAGGAGGTTAGGACTAGACAGAGATGTTTTTCATTCACAGATTAAACCTGAAGCAAAATTCTACGCATTCAGTAAGAATCACGACATCTATTTAGTTTTTTTGTTTTGTTTTTTTTAGGATTTGCCATTGGCCTTCATTACGGGAACGTGTTAAATCTTTTCCACAAACCTGTAGAGCATCGTTCCACAAGTGACTAAGGTGTATTACATCCAGATGCCAGCCAAGCTGTTTAATTTTAATGACTTATTTTTTTCCCCCTCTTATTTATAGGAGCGTATGGGGTGGTTCTAAAATGCAGGCACAAGGTAAGACATATTTTCATTATATAAGCAACCAAAAGCAGTTTATGTGGATAAGGAAAGGGTCACCGCGGGGGGGATTCTCTGGAATGCTGAGGTAGATGACTACTATGACTTGTTCAGTTTCCAGGATTAACCCCTTAAAATCCCCAGAGCTGTCCATGGATCCAGACAAGCATTCCTTTTCCTCTCATCACTAGACTGTAGTTACCGAATAATTCATAACTGCAACTGAATATCATGCTTCGGGATAAATAACAGAATAACAGGGGTTAACGTGGTGCAAATCAGATTTTTGTCTAAATGTGACACATACTTGATTTGATGTAACCTGAGCATCCCATCAGATCTATTCAAATGAGATTTGAGCTTGTGTGGTCCTGGATCCGATTCTTATCCACGTTGAAGGCTTGTGCTGCTAGATTAAAGCTTGTGATACAGTATATTAAGATGTGATCTACACATCGATGACTGGTTTAGACATCCAGAACAATTGGCCTAAAAAATATGGAAATGAAAACGAGCATTTCTACTATTTCAGGTTTAAGAAGAGTACGGAAGATTTTGAATCACCGATGAGTTGACTTGTTTGACTCACTGGCAAGTTAACTTCGTTGTGGCGCTGGATTGTGCTGTGCGTCAACATCTAATATTGTAGCATCGCTGTTCTTGCATAGAGCATGTGCTAACCAGTATGTATTCACCATTTTGATGAGGCCTGATGGGATTTGTTAGCCCTGCTGGGTTTTCCCTCATCTAGCCAGTTCTGTGGCTAACCACCAAGCCTGTGTTTGCCAATAAACAAGCAAGTGCATTGTTGTAACCATGCTTCGTTGGTCAAGCTTCTTCCTTGCGAACACCACTATACGTATCTTTCAGCATGTTGGCTATTGTATACCTATTTGGGCAGACTATATTTCTAATCAATTTTGTTAGTTATTACAGTATTTACAGCTTCTGCTGCTTCCACGTTCTCGGTTATATCCCCAAGCCATTGGGGATCTGAGAGAGAACACTGGGTTTAGATAATTGGCCAGTTAGTTTTTTCACCATTCTGTTCACTGACGATATTGAATACATCTGGTCTTATACTCACTGAGCCTTCATTAGTCCCCTTCTCCTTCAAAAATACAACTGGAAGTTAATTGCAGGTAATTGCACATCAATCCGGGATAATGTGCTACCCTGGAAAAACGATCTAAGTTGGGATTAACATTGCAAGCCTGATGAGAAAGGTTGTGTTTGGGAGAAAAATGAGCTAAAGCACTTGAGGTGAGAGCCAAGGGAGTGTTGTTTCTGCTAAGCATGTATAGTATGTATAATAATAAGCATGTATAATAATGTATACTATTACAAGACCTCTTGTAATGAAAGTCTCATTGTAATTTGATATTTTGTCAATAGTTTGAGGTGTAAATAATGAATATTAACAAATAAATTTTAATAAATATTAACTAACCCACTGGGCAAATGAAAGCTCCGATGTACCTGTCCAATCCAATGGTATGGTTGCCTGAAAAATTTATTAACTAGTCTAAAAAGTCACGTCAAGTGGGTTTTGATTGCCGTTCCTCTATATAGTGTGTATACATTGGAATGAAATGATGTTTCTTCAGGACCATGGTGCAACACGGAACAGTACAACAGTGTGAGATGAGTGCAAAACAATAAATACACAGGACTGTAAATACAAAGGACAGTAAATACACAGGACAGTAAATACACAGGACAGTAAATACACAGGACAGTAGACACACGGAACATGGACTATAAACTATGCTATTGTGTAATGTAGCAGCACAAGTATAGCAGTTAACGTGGCTGATGCAGCTATGTAAAGTGCAGTGTGCAGTAGTACTGAGTCTTACTGGGTTCGGTGTTTGGCTAGCCCAGGTGAGCGTTGGCTGTTGAGTAATCTGACTGCCTCAGGGAAGAAACAGTTGCGGAGTCTGCTAGTGGAAGGGATATAACATTATCTGACTCTAAATCCTAGGGAAGGCACAAGTCAGTCAGAGTCCTTGTCGCTGATGTAGCATACTGAGTTTGCACCCTTGACATAACAACTGTGTGTCTTTGGCTAGCATTTTGGATGTGTGCTGTGCTGTTCTCTCTGCTTTTCGTAGCTAGTACTATCGGTCTTTAATTTGAAGATCAAACAGATATAACAGATATTTTTTTTTCATTAAAGACATTTTCCAAATGTATGTTCACCAACTATCTGCTTAGCAGCTTGTGGCCATAGTGAGTGCTACAAGAATCCTGTCGTATGCAGCTGGGGATAGCTTCCTTTTATTGTAGTTTTACCTTGTTAAATGTGATTTTTATTTTTATTTTTAAATATGTTTTGAGCATTATAGAATGCAGTAACTGTTAGGGTTTGAGTCTGTTTTTCCTTGCTAGCGTTACTGCCCTGCCTCTAGAGAGTCACCTCGCCTTCTTTGCATTCTTTATCTTTTGAATGGTTTGCTATGCCGCAGCTTTTAATAAAGGCCCACCAGTTTCCTGGCTGGACAACTAAACAAGGATATTGGCCAACTCTCTAGGTTTATTGACTCCACTCTGTGTGATTTATATGAATCAAACCTGTGGAATTACATTTATGGCATTTAAACAACTGAGCAGTTGAGGGTTAAGAGCCTTGCTCAAGGACCCAGCAGTCCTTGTATAAACTTGGTAGTTGAACTCAGATGAGATTTGAATTCACAACCTTTTGATCAGGAGTCCAACATCTTAACCGGTGAGCTACCACTGCCCGCTGGGGGGTTGCTCTTTGGACCTGCCATCAGAGGCCCTTATGTTGCAGGTTCCAAAATAGTTAAGCCAGCATAGCTTAATGAACTACTTGTGTGGACACACCCTGGTTCCATGTTTTAACATCTACAGGGTGCCTGTCTGCCTTGCACTACCTTTAGGCGGGGGGGGAACATCCTTGATGGGGATAGGTCTGATAACGGGGCACTAAAACATTGTTTATTAGACCAGTAGTGGGTTATCAGCTAGCTACTGGATCAAAATATTAAAGACTGAAACTTGACTTTGTCTTAGTAAAAGTGGCCCAAGCATTGGACAGACAGAGTCCTGTTGGAAGCACTGCCCATTCAGAGAGAGAAAATCAGAACAGATGTCTCCCTTACAGGCGTGTGGGGGTGGGGTGCGGTATAGTACTACACATATACTAGGGGAATGTAAGGTCAGAACACATCAACCAGCTGGAATTATGGTGGTCCATTTGGCCTTGAAGTTCTTCTTGCTGGTTACTGTGATAATCAGCTATATAAATCATCAGGGTAGCACAAGGTCCAGAAGTAGTCTGTGTCTGGCACGGAATCTCCTCAGGTGGGCCCATCCACGACTGGGCTCACTGAGATCAACTCATCTGGGCTGTACAATGGTACAATAGACACACTGTTGAGAGGGCATGTAAATTCAGGGGAATGGTGTCTGCATCCAGATGTAGTAGCCCAGATGTGAGAAAGATTTGGTGAGGCAGAGGTGGACAAGTGGCAGGTCAACACATTGCTGTTTGTGATTTTTATTCTGGTTGCAGCTGAAAAGCCCACTGGGACAGGATTCCTTGAGGCATGACTGGCCTCAACACTATGTACTGGCCTTATACACCTTTCAGCCTCTATCGCTGACTTTTTCCATGTTGAACGAGATTCAGAAACTAGCCACAGAGTCCTGCATGTGTCTCCAAAGTGCTTGGCTTGGTTTCCACTGCTGCTTGTACTAGTTGTTGGAGCACCTTGGAGGCCACTTCAAGCAAATATGCTGTCTCAAACAAACAGCAAGTGTCACCAGTGACACCTGTGTCTTTGGGTCTGGTCTCTCAGGCAGAACTGCCAACTGATGGCTGTGACCTACCAGTCCAGGAATCCTTTCTGAACATACAGGTTCTTATCACAGAAGCTTAATGGTAATTGTTATACCCCAAAGGTGTACCACAGCACAATGGATGGCATCTGTCTAGGGTCTCTTTCTCCCTTTCTAAAGGGGTCTGACCCTGGGAACCCAGTGTGGGAGTTCTCTTTGCTGGAATCCAATAAAGACTTTCCATATAAGCTTATGTGGCATGCATAGAGTGACATGCAGGTCCAAGAGGAGCATGTACTCCTCATAGGTCTTATTTAAAAGTGTGCCATTCCAGGATGGCTGTGCTGATGCTACCTAAATGCCACTATGCGCTTTCTCTAGTTTAAAAGCTAACATTGTCCCTCCTATTGGTGTGAATGTGGGTAACATTTCTGAGCACCTTTCTGGACAGTGAGGAGTTCTTGCCATACAGTATATATAGGTGTTTCTCACAACTCCTGGCAGTTAGGAGGGTTGAAATAGAAGGTTAGATAGATACCTAACTGCGGTTCATTGTTATTAGGAACCTGTGTGTATTCTGTGAGAAGGAAATGATTGTTGTATGATGGTAGTATTTATTGAAAATTCCACATGATAAGTCATACGCACACACACATAATGTGGTGTCCAGGTGTTTCACACTGCCTCTGGCGGTTATCTGGGGATTATAGGACCACATTTACATACATAACTAGTGATCAGGTTACTGGAGGATCATTTGACATCGGTTGGTCTCTATCTTTTGTTCTAATCATGCATCTTAGCTTCCAGGAGGTATAGAATACTGTGGTTTGTAACCCCAAACCCTAGAAAAGCCCAGCTTTTGAAGACTTTGGGGACTAAGAGAAGACTTGCATATTTGCATACTGTATATTAACTGTGGGGTGGTGGCAGAGTGGGTAGTGTTGCCATGTCACAGCTCTAGTGTTCCTGGTTCAATCCCGAGTTATGGTTTCTGTGGAATTTCTGTGCTTGTTCTCCACCAGTGAGGAAGTGCTGAGGCATTGCAAAAGCTCCACTGCTATGTATACTAACAAAGAACATGATTTGTAGGAGGCTTGAGCAAAAGCCTGTTGTTGCAATGCTGCAAAACTGGCCTGCAAGTTCTCACAATTCTTGGTTGGTGTTTTAAATGAGTCACTAGCTGCCATGTGTCATCCCAGCTCAGTTAGCTATTTCTAAATTGCCTTTCCTTTATTTCTCATTGGAATTGCAAAGGCTCTTCCCAGAGCTGCTGCTTCCATTGTTCAGTCTTCAGGACAAATCATGCAAGTTGAGTGGTCTAACGTGTTTTTCCATTAAAGATAGAAACCCTTTGATTTCAAGCATTACATGCTACTGGCTAGTTAATTTCTACAAAGGGAAAGTGTTCTTTCTGGGATTCAGTTTATAGATGTATTTAATATTTAAGGCCTTGTTGAAACAGAGTAGATTTAGGCCTGGTTTTGAAGGTTTTTAGAAATTCAGAATGACTAGCCCTTCAAGTAGAGTTCCACTGTTTGTATATTAATGTATATAATGTGCTTCACAGGCTCTTCCAAAGCAGGCTATTCTCTAGAAGCCTCTGTGGTTATTTTATTATTATTTTTAATTGTTTTTATTGAATCAAAGACTACACAAAGAATATTGGGTGAGGGAGTGTGTGTGTGTGTGTGTGTGTGTGTGTGTGTGTGTGTGTGTGCGTGCGTGCATTAGCATTAAGTAGGTCACCTTGAGTGGGAATGTTGGCTGTGCTGAGACATGTTGCGATGGCGAAGCTCAAGAGAATAATACTGAGCTGTGCAGTGCAGAGCTATCAATGCTGGTGTTTAAGATTGAGAGACATATCATTATTTGTAGGCTTCCGCAGTATGATATCGTCAATAACGCAATATATTAATGTTGATAAGTGGGATGAGAATGTAATGATAACTATGTATGTGCAGTGTTATGTTTTGTCCATGTTATGTTAATATTTTTACGATAGAGCAAAGAAGATTGAAGGTTACAGTATGATAGTTATGGTCTTTAATGGCTTGGAAGGTTAAAGATAATCATTGGATAAAATGTGAAGAAGAAAAAAAAACTATCTAATAGCTATGTAATACTCACATCAAGGCCATCTTGGCACATTTCTGATGTGAAATGCTGATGATTATGAAATACAGTTTTCAAAAAGTCATAATTTTTTTTGGTGAAGTATGTCGCAGCAAGAAATCGTACTGCAAGTTGGATGACAGATGATTGCTCATTGAGTATTCCTCATGTCAATCTAAAGCAGTACCCTGCGGTTTCGAGTAAATCAACCATGTAACGCAACTGTCAAAGCGACGGATTTGATCTTGAGCCTTAGCTGGTCGAATATGCATATATGAAAGCAGGGCTGCGCTATTAATAGGAGTGTTGCTGCTCATTTAGTGAAGAATAATATTTGCGTCAGTGTTATTTCAGCAGCTCGGTTCTAAAAGGCGACATTTGTCCCTGTTTTCACCCTTTAAAAAAAGCTTGGTAATTAAGCACTAGTCTAGATACAGCGCCCTCCACTACTATTGGAGCACCCTGGGTAAATATGAGCAAAGAAGGCTGTGAAAAATTGTCTTTATTTTTTTTAACTTTTGATCTCTTGCTGAAAAAATTCACACAAATACTCTGCTCTCATTGATTTCAAACAACTGCAAACACAACACAGGTTTATCAAAAAAAAAAATCTCATAAACCTGTATGTTATTCACAATAGAACATAGAAAACATATCAAATGTTTAAACTGAGTAAATGTACTATTTTAAGGAAGAAAAAAAAAGGTAATTTTGAATATGATGGCCGCAGCACGTCTCAGAAAAGTTGTGACGAGGCAACAAAAGGCTGGGAAAGTAAGTGTTAATAAAAAGAAACAGCCGGAGTGTCATGATTTGGAGACGGAGACATTGTGCTGTCACATCAGTTTGGTTGGCTGATTGGATAACTGCGTAAATGAGCAGGTGAACAGGTCAGGTCTCCCTTTTAAAGTGGACGTTGAGCATATTAGTTGATGCGCACCAAATGGGGGATGTCAAGCCCCCCCTCTATCCAGTGGCTCCATTCTTTAAAAGCAGCTTCCTTGGTGAATACCTGTTATTAACAACATAGTAGTTCCTCTCAGTAGGAGATTTCTAGAATAAAATCCACATGGATGAGTTTGAATAGGTCCACAGTGGTGCTGGACAAGAATAGACCTTGATGCCTGACTCCAAAAGCATCAGCAACACAAGACAAGGAAGAATCGGGGTGTATTCTAGCTCAGCTCCCTCCTTTGGCCACTCAGTAGTGATGTTAACGGGGCAGCCACTGCGCTAAAGGTCTGGGTGAACTGATGGTAGAAATTGGCAACACCTAAGCATGTCTACACCTCCTTAATGGAAATATGACATGGATAATATATTTCCTTTCACTGCTATGCTTAGGATACCCAATTATATTTGCCAGTTAAGTCAAATGGCATCAGTCCTTTTGGGTCCCTTTTTAAATGTCTTGAGGACATTAAATGTTGGATGGCTAACAATCGTCTGCAGTTAAATGAAAGCAAAACTCATTATTTTGGGCTGCCCTACTGTTTCTTCTGCTCTTGAGGCCCAGTTAGGTCCTCTCTCTATTAACAAATATGTCAAAAATCTTGGTGTTATTTTTGACCCAAACTTGCACTTTGATAAACAAATCAGTTCTGTTGTTAAGGGAAGCTTATTTCATCTAAGATCTATAGCAAAGTTAAATCAGTTTCTTTCTAGAATAGACCTAGACACCGTGATTCATGCTCGTGTTACATCATGGTCGGACTGCTGTAATTCTTTGTATGTTGGCCTTCCTCAATCTGCCTTATCTCATCTGCAGCTTGGGCAGAACGCAGCAGCTCGGGAGCAAAAAGAGGGATAATAGTTCCCCAATTCTGGCATCTCTTCACGGCTTCATGTCAAGTTTAGAATTGATTTTAAAAGTCTAATTTATGTATACAAAGCTCTTTCTGGTTCTGCTCCAGAGTACATCACTGACCTTGTTCACCTTCACTCTCCTACTAGAGCCTTGAGATCACGTAATCAACTTCTTTTAAAAGATTAGTAAGCAATTTTATGAAACTGAAATTGTTAACATACATGCTGTTAACATTGCATTGCTATTTTTTAAAGGTAGACAAATCACAATTATGTGTAATTTGTGGTAATAAACAATACAGTGGCATGCAAAAGTTTGGGCATCCCTGATCAAAATTTCTGTTACTGTGAATAGTTAAGTGAGGCATAAAGTTAAAGATGAAATGTTCTTTTCAACATTTGAAGCAAGATTAGTGTATTTGTTTTGTTTTGTACAATTTTAGAGTAAAAAAAAAAAAAGGAAAGGAGCACCATGTAAAGGTTTAGGCACCCCAAGAGATTTGAGCTCTCAAATAACTTTTAGCAAGGTCTCAGACCTTCATTAGCTCGTAAGAGCTATGGCTTGTTCATAATCATGATTAGGAAAGGCCATGTGATGCAAATTTCAAAGCTTTATAAAAACACTGACTCCTCAAACCTTGTCCCAACAATCAGCAGCCATGGGCTCCTCTAAGCAGCTGCCTAGCACTTTGAAAATTCAAATAATTGATGTCCACAAAGCAGGAGAAGGCTATAGGAAGACAGCAAAGCATTTTCAGGTAGCTGTTTCCTCAGTTCGTAATGTAATTAAGAAATGGCAGTTAAAAGGAACATTGGAGGTCAAGTTGAGTTCTGGAAGACCAAGAAAACGTTCAGAGAGGACTGCTCATAGGATTGCTAGAAGGTAAATCAAATCCCCCCTTGGACTGTAGAAGACCTTCAGGAAGATTTTAGCAGACAGCTGTTCTACTGTGCAGTGACACCTGCACAAATATGACCTTCATGGATGAGTCATCAGAAGAAAACCTTTCCTGCATCCTCATCACAAAATTCTGCGTCAGACGTTTGCAAATGAGCATCTAAACAAGCATGCATTTTGAAAACAAGTCCTGTGGACTGATGAAGTAAAAATAGAACTTTTTGGCCACAGTGAGCAAAGGTATGTTGTTTTTTTTTTTAGAAATAAGGACTCATGGATTTCATGAAAAGAACACCTCTCCAACAGTTAAGCACGGGGGTGGATCGATCATGCTTTGGGCTTGTGTTGCAGCCAATGCCACAGGGAACATTTCACTGTTAAAAGGAAGAATGGATTCAATTCTGAAAATTCTGAAAGCAAACATCACACGGTCTGTAAGAAATGCTGAAGGTGAAAAGAGGATGGTTTCTTCAACAGGATAATGATCCTAAACACACCTCAAAATCCACAATGGACTACCTCAAGAGGCGCAAGCTGAAGGTTTTGGCCCTCACAGTCCCCTGACCTAATCATTGTCGAAAATCTGCGGATAGACCTCAAAATAGCAGTGCATGCAAGACTGCCCAAGAATCTCACAAAACTAGAAGCCTTTTGCAAGGCATTATGGGTGAAAATCCCCAAAACAAGAATCGAAAGACTCTTAGCTGGCTACAGAAAGCATTTACAAGCTGTGATACTTGCCAAAGGGGTTACTAAGTATTGACCATGCAGCTTTTGCTTTGGGTCCTTTTCCTTTTTTGCTATTTTGAAAAGGTAAAAGATGGAAATAAAAAAGAAATCTTGCTTAAAATATTAAAGAAATGTGTAATTTTTAACTTCATACCGTTTGGAAATCTGGTCATCTTTTACTTGCATAGCTATTCACAGTTACAGACATTTTGACCAGGGGTGCCCAAACTTTTGCATGCTACCGTATGCCACAAATGCTGTCCATTAAACGTAACTTGTATTGAGCCAGGAATATTCTTTAAAGGGAGCCTAGAAATAGAGGTGTAACATTAAAAAGGTCTATCAAACTGAAATTTTATTCCCTATATTTTGCTCTAACTGTTGTGCCCATCATCTTTCATTACGACAACAGCAATATGGACGAAAGTCCCACTTCAAGCATTCACGTGTCCGCAGTAGAAATCAATGACGAGGGGACTTGAAGCAGTCATCCAGTTGAAGCGAAGAGAAAGGCTAGCAAATTCAACCAAGAAGAGAAGAAAAGTTTTTGAAAAGTTCGGAAAATTGCAGAAACCCTTTCAAATTTCTATGAGTGGTCGATAGTTGTTTCTTAATATAGTCCTTCTTCCAAATTTGGAGAAGTGCAACCTCATCTGCCTATAACATCCCTCTTCCAGCAGAAGCAGCCATGTTGAATAGTGCAATTTGGACAGAAGCCTGTATGAGAATTCGTGAATGGAAAATTTAAGCGAGCCATTTGTGTTCCCGGTGCACGTTTTTTAGCAAACCATACCGTTAGCTGAAAGTGAACCGTACTCAGACCACCTCCCAAGATGATCTCAGTTCGGTTCGCTTTACGATTCAGCATTTGGCAGACGCCCTTATCCAGACCGACTTACAATTATCTCATTTATACAACTGAGCAGTTGAGGGTTAAGGGCCTTGCTTTTGAAGGGCCGTTTTTGCCCTGATTTGAGCTCACAACCTTCCGATCAGAAGTCCGACGTCTTCACCGCTGAGCTAGCACTTCCCTTTAAGAGGGGCTGAGACCAAGTGTGAAAGCACTCTTAGTAACTGGCCTCAGCTAGTGCTCATAATGCCCACTTATGGTGATAAACCCTGATCACCTAGATCTAGCTAGGTAAAAAGAAAAACATATTAGGTTTTCTTTTTTTTTTTAAGCCCTTCTTAATCTAACTTGATTTCCTCTCTTGTCCAAGGTGTTTGGATTAAGGCCAAAGTATCACAATACATAAAAGAGACAGCTTTCATCTATAATTAGTGTAGCACCGTAACCCTTCATCTTCCTTCTATGAACAGAATGATGTAACCTCGCTTAAGAGCCACTTCTACATATTGTTCAAGTGTTTCAGAAACGGATAAAGGGTCAATTCTGTTTTTAGGTGGAGAGAAGCACCTGGCTGTAAATTGTATAGCTCCAGTAATGCAGCAGAGAGCGTTTGAGGGATATTTATGCTAAATGTCTCTGACAGGGATGTAGTTGATACTGTATTCCTGTCGAGGTGCTCACTTCATAACCTCTTTCTGCTCTTTGTCCACATTGTCCCACTGGGAAACATCTTGAAGCTTGACTGATGTGCTGGCTGATTTCCTATATTTGATGAGAATCAGACTAGCACACAAAGCGTCTCTTGCAATGCTTTAACTAGTCGCAGCAGAATGTCACAGTCACGGTCAGATACAAGTACAGAGTTCCTTTATGTACAGTGAGAGCAGCACAAATCACACCACAAGACAAAACACAAGACAAACCACAGTAACAAGAGACAGACCAGGGCCAGAACACTACAGTCCCAGAAAAGCAAGACTTTGCACCTACTGCACTGGGAACCAGGGCATGCAGAGGCAGGGTTGGACATAATATTAATGGCTGAATATTAAATACACCTGAATACACCTTCCTAAATGAATTTGGATTAAATTGGAATCAAAAGTATTAACAATTGAAAACATACAGATGACGTACAGAGCCCTCCACTAATAATGGCACCCTTGGTAAATATGAGCAAAGAAGATTGTGGAAAACTGTTTTTATTTTTTAGCCTTTTGATCTTTTGTTTAAAAAATGTTTTTATGTTGTGTTTGAAATTGTTTGATATCCACGAGAGCAGAGTATTTTTGTGAATTTTTTTTTTTAACAAAAGATCAAAAGGTTAAACAAGAAAGACAAATTTTCACTGCCTTCTTTGCTCATATTCCCCAAAGGGTGCTAATATTAGTGGAGGGCACTGTAGGATATGCATATATTGTATTCCATAAGGCTTTGCATCAGTAGCATAAACTTGACACCAAAACCAATGGTGCGCCAATGGACGTTAATACAATTCTAGTTACTTTCAAAATAAACACCTGAACTATTAGAACCAACGTTTTTGAACTGTCCAGTTGGATATTGCAAATTTACATTTGAAAGCTCTCCGCTGCCGTAATTACGATCACACCTTTAATTTGGCAAAACTTAAACATTAACCTCTACTCTTTTAGCAGCATTCTATACACTTGACCATTTTCCTGCTAATAAAACTGTATAACGTTATACTACACTACAGTACGATGTAGATTAAATCTATTTAGATATTAGCGTACCCCCTACTTACAGTGGGGACGCATTAGAGACAATAATGCGACAAGTTGGGAAAATATATATATTTTTTGCCTTGGCTAATCAAGCACTCAGTTCTGCATGCAAATGGTAAATGGTCTGGTAAATGGCAAATCCACTTCTCCCATAACTTCAAATGTGACCAAATGTATACCCCCCAGGGGTATAAACATGACGTGGTTAAAGACCATAAAATAAATGTGTAGGAACTAGTTTAATACCAGATTGTTCTATTATATCTTAAAAAACATCACTGACCCAAACCGTACAGCCACCCTGAGCTCAGTGAGCACGACAGACTTCACCTTGGCCTTGGATAAATAATTATGAAAGGCCATTTGTTCAGCTGACCTACCGCGTTGCAGCTCCTGACCACCAGGAATCTGAAACTTAAGCCAAAGTGAACTGATTTGCTCTCTCTCTCACTCTCTCGCTCTCTCTCACTCTCTCGCTCTCTCTCACTCTTTCACTCTCTCTCACTCTCTCTCGCTCTCTCTCGCTCTCTCACTCTCTCTCTCGCTTTCTCTCTCACTCTCTCTCTCTCACTCACTCTCTCTCACTCTCTCTCTCGCTTTCTCTCTCACTCTCTCTCTCTCACTCACTCTCTCTCACTCTCTCTCTCTCTCTCTCACTCTCTCTCTCAGCTTGTTAGGCAGAACGGTGCTGAGCACCATCAAATTTGCAATTCGACATGAAACCAAGCGCTCTTTGATGGCCCTGAAATGCAGCCATTCATAAATTAAGTGGTGTTTTTCATCCCAGCAGCACGGAACACGCAGGTTACGCCAGCCCCGGTCACTGAATCAGAGCCTTGACTTTTGAAAATGACATGTGCCAGCTGGATGGAGATTGAATGCAGTATTTTCTTCTGAAACTTTTGTGGGAGTTTGTTGTTTTTTATTAGAAATGTTGATATCAGCAGGGACAGGCCATTTTGGAAGAGCTTGAAGTGACTTCTCCATTAAGGACTATCTGCTTTCACCTTCCGCTGCCTTGCATAGACAAGCAGCATCTCAAATTTCAAGACCTCCCAAACCCTCGCAAGAGGTGCACAAGCTGAGGAGACCGAAAACAAGTGTGTAAATGTTTAATCCTATCGCCTACTCATACTAGACAGTCTGGAAATATGTTCGACTCCAATAAGTATGAGTGAAGGTGGTGATGTGCATCTTTTTTCTAAGCTGTGGTTAAGGTGTATATTTGCATGTAGCGTAATGCTAAACGGAAACAGTAGACTTCAGGTTGGCCATGTTGGAGCAGCGTTACGCGACACAGTGACACGGTTTCGCGGTTAGGCACGGCATACGATCGTATAGTTACAACGCTGCTGACTTTTCAAAATTAAGAATCCAGCCTCTGAAAATGTAGGTACAATGTTCGTAATCACAATCATACTACAGTAACCTTCAGTCCTAGCTTGTTTATAATGCAGTCAAGTACGACAGCTATCAAACGCATAGAGAAGAAAATGACATGGCTGACCAGAACTAAACCAACCCTATCTATTTTCTTGTTTCAGCTTTTATGGGGGAAAAAGTCATTCTCAAAAATGAATAAAAGAAGAACAATTAATGAAATTGATTTCTGTGTGTTTTTAAACTTTCGTACATCCATCCATCCATTTTCCATACTGTTTATCCTACAGAGGGTTGGGAGGGAGCCTACAGTAGAGCCGTATCAAAGGGAACTCGTGGCCAAAGGTGGGGGACACGCTGGACGTGGTGCAAACACATGGGGTGCAAAATGGGTGCAAACCCATTGCAGGGCACAATCGCATACACATTCGCACGCTATGAACAATTTGGAAATGCCAATTAGGGCTGTGACGGTGGCAGTTTTTTACCACCGCGGTGGTTTGGTCATTAGAAACTGCCACCGTCACAGCCCTAATGCCAATAGCCTACAACGTATGTCTTTGGACCGGGAGACGAAACCGGAGTACCCGGAGGAAACAGAGCTAGTTAGCTAGTTAAGTGCATTAATACTAGAGCTGCAACAACTAATCAATAAAATCAATAATAATCAATTATGAAAATCATTGTCAACGAATCTCATTATCGATTAGTCAGTCTGCACGCTTCATGGGGTGCATTTACTTATTATGCTACTTCTGTTCCGAAAACACGCTTCGGAGAGTAAATACTAATGTTGTGTCCCAAATGACGTACTATACACTTACACTATGCACTGTGTACTCTGCCGTCTAGTGTGTGGATTTTAGAAAGGTAATATCGTCTCAAATGGAACACTAGCGAGTTTTTTTACTAACCAGAAGTATACACCGCTTCCTAGTCGACGGCGCATGACGTCATACGCACATAATGCGACGCCGCTAGCTTTAGCCTCAGAATCACCGACAATGACTTTCTTCAGTTTACTGTCAACGTTACCTTTTATAAAAAGTAATGCATAAATACTAGACATGCACAGACGTATATAGGATAAAAGCAATTTTTCCCACTATGGTCCATCAGCCGATAGTTTAAAAACATCCGATGACCAGGGCCGATTATATCCTGTCAATCAAAAGAGGGCGGGAAAACACATGGATTTGGTGCTGTGTGTA
>JANDJT010000164.1:17493332-17521119 GCA_024331685.1 Stegophilus panzeri | reverse complement strand
TCTACTCCATCACTGACATCACACTGGTCATATATAATATACACTTTTTATATATTAACATTAACTGGATATGAAATGTACTACTCTACAAATATATTTTTCTGTGCAATATATACTTTTTAAAAATGATCGAGGTCACGTCCTGCGCGAAAAGATTATATCATTTACAAATAATTCGACCCTCTACGAGGTCTAGCATCCATTAAACGAGACGTGGTAAACGGAGCGCTATTAATGACGCCATTGTACAGCACCGCACGCAAAGGCGAACGAGCACTAGGAGCAGTAGCAGGGATACCACTCTCTTGACAGTTCTCCCCGGTGATTATACGGTGATTATAAAACTATAATAAGATTATAATTAGTAATACATTAATTAATAACTACTATTTTGATCTGCAGACTAAGGCTTAGGTTATTCCTCGATACACCTTGCCATTTTGAAGTCCAATCTTAATTATTAGGATGTTTTATGAGAAGAGGCTTCTCTGACAGCTCAATCGAATTTCATCCAAAGGCGTGCGGCATAAAAGAAAAGATCCTTATTATCCAGTTTGGATAATAACCGAGGAGAAACGTGGTGTACAATACGGTATGAATGACAATCTTCATTTCCGAAGGTCATTTTAAGCGTGTAATTAAGATTAACCTGAATGTAGTGAAACCTGAAGTCAGAAGCTGCACTAACTGGGCTGTGTGTATTTGTTTTTGTTGTTGTTGTTGTTGTTGTAGGAGACGAAAGAGCTTGTGGCCATAAAGAAGTTTAAGGACAGTGAAGGTAAAGCATGACTGACTGCATGGTCCTGTTGCATGTGAAATGTGAACTACGCATCCCTTATTTATTTCACTCACGACTGCAGCGGTTTTATTCAAGCTAATCTGATCATTATCATTAGCACAATAATTTGTCATTTTTACTGAATGGTAATAAGTTGTCTTACATTTATAATAATATTACAGAATTCTCAAAATACAATCCCCTGGCGAAAATGACGGAATCATTGATGTTTCATGAAGCCAGAATGTTCATTAACATTAAACAAAACTGTTTTGTGTCATAGCTGTGAATTGTTTATTTGTTACAAAGCAAAAAAAAAAAAAAAAGAAAGAAAAGAAAGCCGGGCGAACGTCCTCGAAGCATGGTGATTCCATCATTTTTGCCAGGGGTTGTATATAAACTTGTACAAATGACAAAAAAAATAAATGATAACTTAGCTCATATAGTGTTTCAGGTTTTTTTCTTTTAAGTAATTTTGCCTACATGTTGAACAGTTGGTCACATTTTAAGAGCCCTTGTAAGATAAAGTTCACCATGCCATGTGACTGCAGAAAGGTCATGTGACATGCCATTTTTTGTTACGTCAAGGCTAAAAGACTCCTTTTTCCAGTTACATAAGGAAATAGTCGTTTCATATTATTGCCTACGAAAAAATTGGTGAAAAATGCATTGTTGCCGTACGGCAACATCATGCAGTAAAGGGTAAAAGTACTTCTTTCCAGCATTTCAGTCAGCTTGTAGTGCTATAAAACTCTTAGCTAGGGTTAATTACACAGCACATCCATAACTACAGACATTTATCAGGCAATCTGTGATTCCATGAGAATATATCAGTGACCAATGGGCTTCTAGAAACATTTACAGTATGTGGATTTGACTCCAAAGCTTTAGGGTCGTTTCCCAGCACCCTCAGTGTTAACTGTGATTAGGAGGACGACTTGATGACTTGACACAAAGTGTATATTATATACACGTACTGTCCACTTTAATGGGAACACCTGTAAAACGGCTCGTTTGTGCAATTATTTAACCAGCCAGTGATGTAGCAGCATAATGCATAAAAGGTATTCATATAGATAGAGGGCAAACATCAGAAGAACCATCACCATGGCATGGATGTTGGTGCCAGATTGGCTGGTTTGAGTATTTCAGACACTGCTGATCTCCTGGGATTTTCAGGAGTGCGCAACAGTCTAGAATTTACGCAGAATGGTGCGAAAAAACAATCATTCCGCAGACCGAAAAACACCTTGTTGAAACGAGAGGTCAAAGGAGAATGGTCAGACTGGTTCATGCTGTCAGGAAGGTTACGGGAACTCAAATAAGCACTCTTTACTGTCGTGGTGAGCAGCAAAGCATCTCAGAGATGTTTTACCGATCTTCAGCCGTGCAGTTTTGGTGAGCCCGAGAGCCCCAAAACTACCCGAGATCGCCTTTTTCTCCGTTCCGATGTTCAATGCGTATATAATAAGTGAAGCTCTTGCCCTGTATCTGCATGACATTGCGTCGCATTGTGCTGCTGTCACATGATCTGGATAACTGCGTGAATGAGCAGAGGTTCGGGTGTTCCTGTCAAAGCGGCGGGTAAATGCACATGTGCGGGTTAAGAAAATGAAAATGCTTTAGCAGCTCTGTTTGTTTCTCTGTTTCGACAGAGAATGAAGAGGTGAAGGAGACGACTCTGCGGGAGCTGAAGATGCTCCGCACGCTGAAGCAGGAGAACATCGTGGAGCTGAAGGAGGCGTTCCGGCGCAGAGGGAAACTCTACCTGGTGTTTGAATACGTGGAGAAGGTCAGGCCAAAGCTCTCAGTTTACTTTGTGATTGTCTAAGGTTTTTGTGTGTGTGTGTGTGTGTGTCATTTCTTTCAGGTGTTTACGGATCAGATATAAACCCATGTTTAAGAGTACATCCTCCTGTCAGGAAGCAAACATGTGGTTCCAGGGAATTTTGCTATAGCAATTGTTATTAGAGGTTTTGAACTCTAAAACATCAAACATCCAGCCACTGCCTTCAGTGTGTCCCTGCTTATGAGCGAGAGAGATACGGGTTTTTTTCCCTGTCTTATTTAAATGTGTGAAAACCATGGGCATGTTTTATCGGCTCTGGTGGGAGGAAAACAGTAACTTGGATGAGTCTGGCTGGTTCTGTGATGATATAATCTGTTCGGGAACACATCTGCTTTCTGTGTTGACACCCATGTTCATTTTCACCTCTTGGAATGAACTGAAGATTGCTCGTGCATCTTTGCACTTTTGCTGTAATACGAATCCCCTATTAACACATTAGCGCTCCTATGGTACGCCTTCAGTGCTTGGACCCCGATAGTAAAAAAAAACAAAAAACGCTCCAGGCGGGATTGATTCTCCTGAAGACGTCCCGAAAAATGAGAAGGAACTGCTTTACTTCTGACTGTTGCAAAGCGCTGACACTGGAGACTCCTTCCAAAAAATGTTAAATAGACATCTCCTTACAGAAAGCTTCATCGTGTCAAAGATGTTTTCCATCCTTCCATTTTCTGGACCGCTCATCCTACACGGGGTCGTGGGGAGCCTGGAGCTATTCCAAGGGGACTCGGGGCATGAATCAAGGGGACATCCTGGACAGTGCAGGGCACAGTCACACTCACACACTACGTATGCCAGTCAGCCTACAGCACATGTCTTTGGACTGGTGGAGGAAACCGGAATACCCGGAGAAAGCCCCCGGAAGCACGGGGAAAATCTGAAAACTCCGTGCAAACGGGGCGGAGACGGGAATCGAACCCCCAACCCTGGAGGCGCGGCGCAAACGTGCAAACCACTGAAGTGAATTGAGCTGTTACTATAGAAACGATAAGACATACGAACGAGTGCGTTCACATAAACCCGCGATTCGGCTTACAGCTGGCACAAATGTCCGAGCTGCCGTTATAGAAGATTAATCTGCGCCTTCTGACCAATCAGAATCAAGCATTTAACAATGCTGTAGTATAAGTTTGGATATTTCGGCAGATCTTCCAAATGATCAGATTTTCTTACAATATTTTGGCCTGTGGTTTAATGTATTTTGCAGTCGATGCAGTAACGACTGTTACATGCTCTGACGATACAATGACACAACAAAGTTTCGGATAATGTTGTGCTTGCGAGTTGATCCAAACGGTGAAATTAACATTTTTCTGTTAAGTTTTTATGGGTTTTTTTTCCCCATTGCTATAGAGAAGTCATGTTGTATATTAAAAATATATATTTACTTGACAGAAATATTTACTTGTCTTAACCTGGGTTAGTGTTGCTTGAGGTACACAAGGCTTCTGGCCGCAGCGATGACTTCCTTACAAAAAAATCCATAAACGTACCTTGTGTTGCGTCTCTGCTTTGAATTGCGTTGATATTTGAAGCTGTAATAAGCCGATGAAAATGTGTTTCCAGTCACCGTTGTGTTAAGGCAGTTCTCAGTCCACATTTAATCATTTTGTTGTATAACACGGCAGAACATGCTGGAGCTTCTGGAGGAAATGCCCAACGGCGCGCCACCCGACAAAGTCCGCAACTACATCTATCAGCTGATTAAAGCGATCCACTGGTGCCATAAGAACGAGATTGTACACAGAGGTAAAAGCAGCCTGAAGGCTTTGGAAGCTGATTCGGTTACTGTATATATTGTACGTATTGCCGTTTCCTCATTTAGTATACGTTTAGCGTACGGTAATTTGATTCCTGGATTGAAAATGCTTTCTTAAATCCTTACGTTTTCCGGGTAACGTGTTTCTGTGTTTCTTCTCAGACATCAAGCCTGAAAATCTCCTCATCAGCTCCAATGACATCCTGAAGCTGTGTGATTTTGGTACGTCGGCCTCTCTGTGTGTAAGGTTAATCCGTCTCAGTTAATAACTCTACACACCACTGGACCTGATCATGAACACCGTCACTCGCACACGTATCTTTTTTTATTGTACGTGTACCGCAGACCGACCCCACGAATACACAAATGAAGTGATATCATTTGATATTTCAACGCCTACAATGCCCAGAGAAGCGTGCGTACTGTGTGC
Source organism: Stegophilus panzeri (assembly GCA_024331685.1). Classification (NCBI taxonomy): domain Eukaryota; kingdom Metazoa; phylum Chordata; class Actinopteri; order Siluriformes; family Trichomycteridae; genus Stegophilus; species Stegophilus panzeri. The sequence continues at coordinate 17,516,306 of JANDJT010000164.1, read as the reverse complement.
GGTCGTTCTAACCGAGACCATAATGCTTCACCTGCTGGAAGACAAACACAATTGCCCGGAAAGTGAAAAGTCACGCTTTTATATGATTAAGCAGCTCAGTGAGCGCTGTAGAGAATGCACATGAGTCACAGCAGACTTCTTTTGAACGCTTTTATTTTTAGCCCCGCTAGATTAATCGAGTGCGGAGATTGTACAGTCGCGCTCGCGTCACCCGTCTCTTTTTTGTCATAACGGTCTAATTATATGTTTATTTATATCGTGCCTTTGCAAACGTCCGGTCGCTTCACAATATCTACCGGTAAGTACGCACTAAACAATCGACGTACTAAAGACTCTGCTCTTCTGAGAAAGCTGGAAACATGGATACGGTAAACACCACCATATTTTTTTTTCAAACACAAAATACAATGTTAGCTAGCTAAAATTCTTCTAAACATTTTCATCTTCAATTATATTACATAAAACTATATATATAAAATAGCTTCACTGACTTCAGTCGTAATTACAGGAATCCTCGTTATTATTTTCAGATACGAAGATATCATTTTGAGGAAGTGAAACGCTGGCTGTATTTCGTGTTATTTAAATTGCTGAAGCAAATTTAATACCTGCACTTCGGTCCTATTCATGTGCTGTTCCCAGTTCCCCCCCACCCCCTATTCTGTATTCTTGAATAGATATGCCTTAAACCGCATATTACTTTCGCTCATGTGAAAGACACGTTCCTGCGTATAAACACAAATATACAAATATCAGGTGTTAGTCATTAAGAAACGACTTGAAACCGTGTGCATGTGTTACCATCTGGAGTCCATGGTGTCAGCGAAGCGTGACGCAAACGCCGTGCGATGCAGTTCATAAACTGTACAGTGTGTTCTTGTATAATATGGATCAACCGAGTACATTTTGATGTTATTTTTTGATATTAACCCACCCACCCTGCCTCCCTCCTTCCTCCCCCGGCCCCTTTTTTTTTCGTGTCCCCACCTCCAGGCTTTGCCCGGAATCTTTCCGAAGGCAACGACGCCAACTACACAGAGTACGTGGCCACCAGGTGGTACCGATCTCCCGAGCTTCTTCTCGGGTGAGTGTTGTGCGACAGTGGCTTCTGGTGGATGTGTGACGCGTTTTTTCAATTTATTTATTTATTTAATTTTTTAAAGACGATTAAGCTCTGTAGTAGGATAGGATTACCAACGTAGAAGAACAAAAAACCAGTGTTCATGGATAGACTTTATGTGGTTTTATGTGGAACAAAATTTAAAGCTCATTCTAGAAGTTTAGAGGTTTTTGGTGATTATTGTTGTTTAGATTTTTTTGTGTGCGCCGCATGAGGAGATAGCAACGAGAGAGAGAGAGAGAGAGGGAATGCCACAAACATTTTTTTTCCCCAAAAGTCTCGCCATTTAAATTCCGCCTACTCGAATGTTCTCACCCTCCCTCTCTTCGCATCTCAGAGCAGAGCTGTGTCTTTCAGTCTGCTGTCTCAAGTCTTCTCTCTCTCTCTCTCTCTCTCTTGCTTTTTTCTCATCCTTCGTCCCTCCCTCGTTCTTTGGCTCTTTAATCTGGTTGCCGTTTCATTTTCTAATACAGCATAGTAGTTATTGATAAACCAGTAAATTGGTCAAAGTGACTTGCAGTATTCATCACGGCTCTGAAAATCACTGCAGCGCTTCTTATATATTTTCCGATACCGACGCACTAATTTGTCTTTAAATATGCCCACTAACGATAATTTGCCGCTTATACGTCCAGCTCGCGCCGGCACACCTGGTTCCGCTCATTAAGCACTTGATAATTAGCTGATTATTTATTTAGGAGGGTGTTTTAAGAGCACATAAATCACAGAATGCGGAGTGGAGAGACCCCCAGGACTGAAACTAAGAAGCAGTGGCGCTGGAAAGGCTAGCTTCATATAAAGATCTCTGAATAATACAAAATATTCTTGACTAAGGAGTAGCAACTAGTAGGAGTTTAGACTTTTTGACTAAAGAATGATATCTTAAAAAAGTAAAGCTCTAATGTTCTTACATATAGGCAAATTCAATTAATATTTCTCCTAATTAGATTTGCTTTAAACAAACTGAAGATTATTAAGCCTATTTCTAGATATCTGACTCATTTCAAGTTTGTCTTAGTAGCAGATAATTATAATGATTCATTATTTCAAGCGTTCATGTTTCTAGAAAGAAGCGAAATGGTCTGCCGATACGGTGAGAAAATGTATGCGTGAAGTCACGTCTATTAATAAGCTTATTGGTCTTATATTAGTTATATAATAATCTCATAATGAGAATGAATTTCTGTTCCGTTTAGGCTGCTGACATTGGAGACTCCTTCTATAGATAGTTAAACTTACAGAAAACGTCAGGGTCACATCTTTTTCCTTTGTTAAATACCACCGCATTTTTTTCCCCCTGTCTATTTATTATTAAGCTTAGATTAGAGGGCGTGTCTACCGTACAAGTTTACTCAGTAGGGTGAGCGTATTAATATAATCCCGTGATTCGCCTTGTACCCGACACTGCTGCTGTTATAAAAACACCTTGTAAGCAGGTTCAAGAATGGAACGTTGCCGCAGTGTAATAAACCGTAATATAATATGCGAAAGTCTGTATTTGGCTTTGTTTGTATAAAAAGCCTGTATTGGTGTTTGTAAAGTGCGTTTTGCTGTGTTGCTCAGAGCTCCGTACGGAAAGGCCGTGGATATGTGGTCGGTGGGATGTATTCTGGGCGAGCTGAGCGATGGACAGCCTTTATTTCCGGGAGAGAGTGAGATCGATCAGCTCTTCACCATCCAGAAGGTGCTGGGGCCGCTGCCGCCTGAGCAGATGAAGCTGTTCTACAGCAACCCCCGCTTCGCTGGTCTCCGGGTGAGAACTAGGGTTCTCTTGTCTTCGCTTCTCTTCTCGCTGACTACTTTTCCTGAAAAAGGGATCGCTTTAGCAACCGTCACCAGCTGTCTCCATCGTTTCTGTCTCCATTTTTTGAATGAGGAAATTAATTTAAAAAAAGGTTTAAATATAAAGTATTGTGCTTTTCCCTTTCTCTCTCTCAACGTTTTTTTTTTTGTATTGTATCAAATGTTACAGTTCCCTACAGTCAGTCATCCTCAGACCCTGGAGAGGAGGTACTTAGGCATCATTAATGGACTCATGTTGGATCTTATGAAGGTAAGGCGTACACTATTTATTTACTGAATTGATTTCGGGAAGGTCTTTACCATGCAAGCAACTATTCTCATGTACATATATCACTGATGGACCACTAGGGGGCGGGCTACACATATTCAATGGGATACACCATTCTGTAGTATCTCGTTATGTTATATAACATATAGGGCCCTTAAAAAAAGGTGTGCATGACTTTTTAGAGTTAATCTGTAAATTAACACCCCATCAGCCTTCTTTCTGTAGAACGCGGTAGAAGCGGTTTGGAGGTTATGATAACACCTGTGCGCCAGTTACACAGCTTCCACCCACACTGTTATAAATCGGTTTTCATAATAACTTATACAAACATGTATTTTTTTTTCTTTCAAAAGAATGCCAGCTCTTTTGTTGTGCTCCGTGGTTTTGCTTTGCCGTTCTAAATCCGGTTCTGCCTCTTCGCGTCCCATTCAGAACCTGCTGCTGTTGAACCCGTCGGAGCGTTTTCTGACAGAGCAGTGTTTGAACCATCTCGTGTTCCAGGCACTGCGAGTGCTGGAGCGACCTGCGCCTCCATCTCCCACCCCACCTCGCTCCTCCAAGAGAAAACCGTACCACGGGGACAACACCATCCCCAGCCGGTCAGCTAGCTCCACTCTGTGACACACATTACCATGTATTTCTTATGTACAAATCTACACTATCCAGGTGAGATTATCCACTAAAGGTAAGCCAGACACACAGTTTGTGCTTAAAAGGCTTAAAGACCATTACTTTTATGAGCGGACGCAGTGGGAAATGCTATTAAAAAAAAGAAAATGGCGGTCAGAAATGTATCATTTGCCAGCTATCAATAGTTAACATGATTAGCTGACTTGGTAGTTTTGTACAGTAAGCAAATTGGAACATTCAGTGATGATGGAGATGTGAATGTGTTTGAATGTGGACTGTCAGTTTTTTCCCCTCTATCTTGAGCTTTTGTAACACTTGTTCTCCGTTTCTCTTTCTGCAGTAGTAAGAGTTCTAGTCATCGTCGGTCCAACAGCAAAGACTGCTCATCGCTGCCACGCCATGAAGACTTGCGCCGGAGCACAGAAGGCTTCCTGAATGGTGGTGGTGGGCCCGTGGCAGCCAGCTTGAGCCCTACACTGCATCCCAAGAGCTACCAGAGCCAGACGCTGAGCCGCTCAATCTCTTGCAGCAAAGAGCTGGCCAACAACAATCTGCCCCATCTCTTGAGCCCCAAGGATGCCAAAGGCAAAACCGAGTTTGACTTCACTCTGGGGCCCAAAACCACTGCTGGCGTGGACGTTTCCACTGGCAAGTACCTCAAATCATCCAAACAAAACCGCCAGCCGTCATCGTCTTTTCTGGAGGGCAAAACAAGCACTCTGCAGTCTGGAGACAAGCACGGGCGTCATGGCTACATGGAGAGCTCACATGGCTCTATGCCCTCGTCGTCATCGTCCAAGAGCAACTCATCTTTCCTTGGTCTGTCCAAAAGCCATGGCACACTGAGTGACGCCAAGTCTGTTGGAAACCTGACCGAGCCCCGCCTTCACCTAGAGGAGACCATGCCCAATTCTAGCTCTGGTTCCCGGTACTTCCCGACTAGCTGCTTGGACTTGAACGCCGCCCCAGCCAGCCCCCGAACAGAGCGACACTCTGGTTCAGATCGCCAAGGCCACAGCCCAGCAGGGCGCAGCAACCCTCGCATGGAAGGTGGCACCCTGGACTCGCACCACTCCTCCAGCCGCAAAAAAACGCCCGAGGAAGCCAAAGTGCCAGATGCCCTGGATCCAGCCATGGTGGCTGGAGCCGCAGGCGTGCACGGTCACACACTTTCTGCCCCCCATGAGTCCGTCCCCTACGGCCTGGGGTACACCAGCCCCTTCTCTTCGCAGCAGCGCCCCCACAGGCATTCTATGTATGTGCGACGTGAGCGCCACAGGACCCACGGTCAGGAGGCCGGGCTGGCAGTGAGCCAAGGTGTGCCAACGCGTGCCAGCAGCCTACAGCTACTCTCCCCTCAGCTGCCTCACCGCACATTACCACGTCATCCAACCAGCTCCTCCAGAGAGGAGCTCAGCCAGGACCTCAGCAGGGTCAGACTCTATGTTTGTCTGTCCGTCTGTCTGTCATCCTACACAGTATGGACCAAAAGTCTACTACCAGAAATTGTACAGATTTGATAATAGCTTGTTCAGTTATCGAAAAATGGTTTCTGCTAACTTGCCTGAGAGCTCGATTTCACAAGAAAGATGGAGGACATCCTAATCTGGCAGTCTCTTTGATGTCTGATAATAAATCTGGCAAAAGCCTGTGTATCTAGATGCATACAAGGAAATTTGTTTCTTGCTTAGAGTTAGCGTGTCAGTTAGTCACAGTCCTACTCATATCTCTGTTATAGATGACTAACCACAGAGTCATTTTCCTGTTCAAACTAGGATAACAAGCCAAGGGAATACTTTGCCCTCTAACAGAAAATTATGTACTGTTAACCCAGTAGATTTCTTACAAATATGTGTGTAATACTCTGCAAGTAGCATAGATAACATACAGCTAGGTTTATAAACATGACCCCAATGACGATGTTCGACCATGGGTCCTTCAGGGAATACGGCCTTAAAGTCGTTAGTTTAACAGAAACATGGCTTAAATCTAATTATTATACTGAGTGCATCCCATCTGGATATAGTTCTAGTATGTAACTGAGCAAACGAATTTATGATTTTCAAATTCCTTCAGAACTGAAGGAAAAATGTACAAAAAATATAGACTTCCAGAAAATCATTACGCACCATCCCATCTTCAAATATTAATAAAGGCCAATTCACATACTTTTCTGAAATGTTCTCTCAACTCATGTGAGAGTCGCGTCACACAAAGCAATTACAATAGCATTAGAGCCGTATGAAGCTCAAGGCAGTCCGTCATGCTGCGTTAATGGACATTACCAGTTTGTTACCGTATATGGAGAGTGTAAGCAAGTAAACATCAAAAGCTACAGTTAAGAACCTGGTGTAACCCAAATGCTGGCTTTAATTCTAGCAAGACATTTCTAAAGCTGTTTCTTCTCATCCGAGGAACATAAATAAGAAACGGTAACCTTACGTGATGCTGAGAAACTAGTGCATGCTTTCATAACCACTAGATTGTAAAATGTTGCCGGCGGTCCTGCTGTGTCCTTAATGAAGCTTCGGCTTGTTCAGAATGCAGCAGCATGCGCTCTTCCAGACAAGGAAGCCAATGTTAGAGCACATTACACCAAGATATACAGTGCTGTGAAAAAGTATTTGCCCCCGTCCTGACTTCTTCTGTTTTTGTGTGTATCTCATACTAAATTGTTTCAGAAATTAAAACAAAAGGCAACCTGAGTAAACACCAAATACAGATTTTAAATGATCATGTTATTTATCAAAGCAAAAAAAGTTATCTAATACCAACTGGGCTTGTGTGAAAATGTATTTGCCCCCGTAGTTACTAATTCCCCAAATCTATGAAACTGCATTGATAATGGGGTTCAACTGGACTAGACACAACCAGACCTGATTACTGCAAACCCTGTTCCATCACATCAACACTTAAAATTGATTTTTTCGGAAGCGTTTGGTTGCAGTTATTGCTTCTAAAGGTGGCACAACCAGATTTGAAGTTTAATGTGGCAATTAGTTTTTTACATGGGTGATAGGTGTTCGATAACTTTTTTTTGCTTCGTTAAAAAAAAGATCAAAACCGTTTTGTGTGTTTACTCGGGTTGCCTTTGTTTTAGGTTGTATTTCGTTTGAAGATCTACAACTATTTAGTATGAGATATACACAAAAACAGAAGAAATCCTTTCTCACAGCACTGTAGTGGCAAGCTCTTAAGTTTTGTATTGACCCCAGGCCTGCTGTTAGTCCCAGTTGCAGCTCAGCCAGTGGAAGATGAATTCATGGCCATTAAAGTGTGGAATAGTGCTACAGAGAACATTAGAAACACCAGCTCACTAACTGTTTTTAAATCCAGATTAAAAACTTGATTGTTTAATTTGGCCTGTTCATAGTCTTGGGACTATTGGGAATAGACTTTTCATGATTCATAGTAATTGTCTAAATTTATTACGTTATCTATATTAGTAATTTAACGTGCTTTATTACACCTTGCCGTATAATTAACGGCATAAAATTAATTAAAAAGTTAACACCTGGATGCGCATGATACAGTGCTAATAGTTGTCCCTTCGTGATTCCATTATTAATGTCTTTTTTAATAAATAAGAACTTTTTATGATAAATATTTCTTAATCATACTGTATAATTTGACAATATTGTTCTACTTTTCTAATAACAGTTTTTGGTAGTGGAATTTTGGTGCCTGCTATATATTTCTCTTTCTCACTCTTTTTTTCTCTTACCCTCTCTCATGCCCAAACAAAAATCTATAAATGTATGTAAAACATTTTACATAGCTAACATTACACAAATACAGTGAGGGGAAATGAGTATTTTGACACGTTTTTTGTTCTTGTTATTTAATACACCTTCACATTTACACAGGTTTGTTCTTTTTTTAATACAAAAAGAAGAATTTGGATGCCGCACATTACCAACATTAGTGTTGCATGGCTGTTGTTGGCAGTTACAGCTTCACGGTGTCAATGGTAAGAAGTAATTAGCTCTTTGCAGCCGTTTGGTTCAATTTTGGCCCATTGAGCTTGACAAATCACCTTCAATTCTCCATAGACTCCAAAGTCTGGAGATCGGCTAGACCATGAATGGAGTTCTTGAGTTATTTTGGCTATACGTTTGAGGTCAGTGTCTTGTTGAAACATCTATCTTCTCGCCAGATTGAGTTTCTTGACCAATGAGATTAATTTTGCTTCTGATATGTCCTCATACATAGCTCGATTCCAGTTTCCTTTGATAATATACCATTTGCAGAGAAGCAGCCTCATATCATGATGTTCCTATCTCCATACTTTACTGGGTGTATGGTGTTCTCGGGATCATACTCACAACCCTTCTTCCTCCAAACATGACAAGCTGAATTACTGCCAAAGAACTGAGAAGTATTGTGTAGGGGGTAGGAACGGAGATGATGGCGATTGATGAATGCAGTTCGTTGCCTAATGTTCTCTGTGTGCCTGGTGTTCCTGCTGCTTTCAAGCCGTCCTGCAACTCTCTTCGAGTGATTGCTGGCTTCTCTCTTACTATCTTTATCATTAGTCTGAATGGACGTCGTGAAATCTAGTATAGCACACTTGCCTGGGCACGATTAGTTGTGGTTCCATGAATGAAGTTTCCATCTGCATATTATCAAACCAGTTGTATTAACAGGGATGTTTAAGGTCTTTGCTCTGTAGCTTTTTCCGTTCGAGTTTTGCTTAATAACGTTGTCCCTGAGAACTTTAGGAAGCTCTGTCACCGGGATTGCTACTTGTTGCGTCAAATCTTCTCAACCAATGGCAGCATTTTTTTCTAATCACACCAGGTGCTTTTGCAGCATTTATACCTAGAACTATAACTTTTTCTAGAAATTCCTCCTAGAATACTCCCTTAAATTCAACAAATTTATGTGGCAGTTTCTTGGCTAAAAGGAACAATTCACACTGACCATCTGACCATCTGTTAGTTAGCCTGTCTCTAGCTCAAAGAACTACACCCGACCAGAAGGGTATGGCTAAACAAATTTAAGTGTTTCAGAGTTCAATTTCTACTTTATTTCACTCCTGTATTGTTTTTTTCTTCACTGTCGAGGTGAGCCAGAGAGGTTACACATGAAAAAAACAGTGAAGACCCTATAAAACTACTGATATCTGATCAGTGACAAAATGTTCATATTGGTTGAACATTGGTTGTCTGTATATTGTCTTTCTTTCCAATGCTATGTGTGTTGTATCTACACCCTACAGTCTCCACTCTCTCATGCTGTACTGGGCTTTAATTTTTTGATAAGCATGTCTGCTATCTGTCAGAGTGTGATTAATCATCAGCTAGCTCCTAGCTGGGATGAGTAATGTAAAAATGCTTTACTCTTACCTCGTCCGGGTTCTTATAGACAAATATGTCCTGACATGCTGGAGTGTTATCCATCCATCCATCCATTTCTGTACCACTTATCCTACATGGCTCACGGGGGACCTGGAGATCTGGAGGCTGGGGATATCCTGGACAGGGGGCCAGCCCATTGCAGGGCAATAGCTGGAGTGTTATGTTCTAGTAAAAGGACGAGTTTGTGTGTGTGTGACTGTGTGTAACTGGACAATATGATGCATTTAATTGAAAATTAAACAACGACTATGAGGGTAATGAGCAGGACGTCCGATTTAAATCAAGTATAAATATTACAATTTGTATAGGATGAGCCATACAGGAATCACAATTTATATACCCCGCATTTCAGGGGATCAAAAGTAATTGTACGACTTTTAATCAGTTAAATCTTGTTTCATTCATTTATTGGTTTCCAAGGCTGTTCAAGCTTGCAAGTCAGTAATACACTCTGTTTATCACCGGTCATTATACAAATGCATATTCATTCATACCTAGGACCAGTTTGGTGTGGCCAGTCCACCTACGAGCATGTTTTTAGGCGGTGGATGAAAACTGGTGTATGTGAAGGAAACCAACACAAACACAGGGATATGATGCAAAACTACACACAGACAATCATTGGAGCTCATGATTAAAACCCCAGACCCTGAAGCTGTAAGGCAGCAACACTACTGTCTTCTCCACCATGCTGCTACCAAATAAAATTAAGTTTTGATTAGTACTTGATACAGGGTTTGCAGTTCCCAAACTTGTTTTAGGGCCATTTCCATTCTGAAAACATTTATAGTTGCTTTAATAGTGTTGTTCTGGTTATTTTGGTACTGCAAGGTAAAGTACAAGTTAATCGTTTTGTGAAATTGGATCTGAGGAGTTAAGATCTGCATTTCAGAATTCTTCCAGCTGCTGTTTTCAACTGATCCGGGGCCAGCGTTGGCCAAACATACCCAAGCCATGAAACTCAATGGCAGTAAAACCAAGGGGCATTACTTTGAGCTCAATGAAACAAATTAAAGTCAACTATTGTCCTTTAATTGACCCATCCCAAGTGCTGGCATGGTTTGATTGGTGGTACCATATTGGCATCAAAGCTTTCGTGCTTTCATAGGAGATTGTGGTGAGCCCAAGATGCAAGTACCTCAGAGAGCCCTTCATGGTGGCCACATAATAGACATTAGTATATTGTAAATTTGTACAGATTGTGCCATGCAGACATTGCCCTCCCTCTAGCTGAACACGTTCACTCATTACCAATTCCCCTCGACTATGGTCTCACATTTTTGGATCTCTTGGCTAAAGTGCCTACATCGTAAGGTGCCGGTGTATTGCTTTTCCCATTTGATGCTGTTGCATTTGGTTTTGTTGCTTTACTGGTATTGAGACTTACTTAGTTGTCATGGTGAAACTCAAGCAGTAGCATACTCCGGAAGCCACGTCATCTCTGTTCCTCTTCTTAGTTCTCTTAGTCATGAATTGATGATGCAGCCAATCAAGAAAAACCCGAGTGGCTAATTGTACTACAACCTCTGGTCCTATGAAATGGGTGACTATGATGGCTTTGATTGCCTTTGGCTTTACTTCCTACATGATTGTAGGTGTAAGTACCCTTAAGGCAGACAATAAACATTTTGACCTTATAGTCATTGTTTCTAGTGTATAGAGGCAAAAAAAAAAAAGCAAAGACTGCCACTGCCTAGTTAACTACACACTGTGCAGAATGAATACATTCCTGATTCTTGTGTGTTTGTGTTAACAGAATGAACAGTCTCCAAAAGAGAAGCCTCACTCTCATGGCCCAATTAAGGACTCAACAAGGGACAACACTTCTTCCTTCCACTCACAGCGTGCCAAAAATGAGGTCTGAGTCTAAGATGATTAAGCTGCATTCCCCCAAACCCACCTTGTACATAGTAAACAGACCAGATCTAGACTAGATTGTTATTTATGCATTTAGAGCATTTACCAGATGCCCTTATCTAGAGGTGACTTACAGAAGTGCTTTGTAGCCTCATGCTAGTTCACTTCATCAGGGACTAAGAGTACCATCAGTCTAAAAACCGTGTTCGGGTGTAGAGTATGAAAGGAAAACAACACAAGTATTTTTATTTATTTATTTATTTACTTGGGCTTGGTGAAGAGGTAGAGGTCTTTAGTGATTTGGCTGTTTGTACAGCCAGGGGAGTTCATACCACCACCTGAGTGCCAGGACAGAGAAAAGTCTTGATGCATATACTTTGAGAGATGGTGGGTCCAGTTGAGCCATGCTAGAAGCTCAGAGGCAGCATGGTGCAAGCCGGGTGTGATAAGTGAATTAAGGTAAGTGGACGCAGGTCCATTTGTGGCTTTGTAGGCAAGCATCTGATCCAGGAAACTACCAGGAGCATAGCAGTAGGGTGGTGGGGAGAACTTGGAAGAACCTGCATGACCAAGCCTGTTTAGTGATGTGAGGCAAGAAGGATAGTTGGTTGCCCAAGACTACCCCTTGTCCAGAGAGATCACAAGATCTTGACATGGGAATGCATCTCCAGGGGTGTACATCAGCTCAGTCTTGTCGGGATTTAGTTTCAGCTGATGAACTGCCATCCATGATGAGGTGTCTGCCAGACATGCTGAGATTCATGAGAAAAATCAGTGTCTGGGGGAGGAAAGAAGAGGATGAGTTGAGTGTCCTCAGCATAGCAGTGGAATGAAAACCCATGTGAGGACATAACCTCTCTGAGAGAGTGAGCATAGACGGAGACTAGACGAGGACCCAGCACCCAGTCTTGTGGGACACCAGTGGAGAGTTTGCATGGGGAAGAATGATCCCCTTTATGTCACCTGGTATATGACTGTCCCTCCAAGTTTATCTATGCTGCACGTTTTCCTCGGCTGATTTTGCTTTGACCACCAGAGAATCAAGTGATTTCCTTTCAGTTTTGAATGTCTATGCTTTTTGACTGTCCTCTCCTCAAGTAAATATTACAAAGTCTGGTGCTATGTTTAAACCGACACCCTACTTGTTGTTCCACTAGCAGCACTATAGCATATTTAAAATGGACACCTATATGTAATTTATGCTGTTGAATTGTACAATGCAGAATTTGCGGATTAGTCTGTGGCTGTAGTGCCATTCTGTTGATGCTAAGCATGTTACCATCAGTCCACTGCCATAGGTACAAAACCATACTCAACACACTCAATTGATTGCCTAGACTATGCAGCATCTTCAAATGGATTATGTACCCCAGCACATTCAGCATGTGTTAGGGTACTTAGTTTGGACATGGTCTAATGTAGTGCAATGCAGGATTTTGCAAATGCATTCCCAGGTAACAAATAGATGAGGTCCCAGTTCCGACTCACATGCGACAGTTGAATTCATCCAGATCTGGCAGCCTGACCACAACCATAACTCAACGTCAAAACCTGCCTTGTGTAGTGCAGATCAATCAGATGTTTTCTTTTGTTTTGACAGATGTGAACACCCGTAATCGGGTGAGCATCAAGCAACTTGTGGTCCACCCGAAACTGGGGGGTTTCGGTCCTTGTCCAAAAGGTGAACAATCAGTTGCTGGTGGAAACGCAGTATTACGATGTTCTGCACCAAAATGACATAAAACGGACTGCTATAGACTAGCCTTATAAATGATTGGTTACATTTTTTGTGCCCAGATTCCAAATGCTGTGAAATCCTTGTGACTGCTTACGGTTGAGCCACTTGCCTTTGCCATAACTAACCTTCAACCAAAAGCTAACCATATCTAGCCTGGAATCATCTTCTCTCTGGGCTGGATGTTTTCTATAGTGCTTTCAGATACGATTTCAAATGATTCCAGAGCAGTGCACTACATAGGGAATAAGATGTGTTATATCAGACGGAGCCCCAGCATGGCTAGGTGTGTGTAGGAAGCATGCGAAAGGGTAGTGTGGAGCAGAACGTTATGTATGCTGCATTCTGTACTTCCTGTGCTGCAGGTCGGGATGTACCACGATCCACATATGGAAGATGGAACCTCATCCAAGGAGAACCGGATCATCTATAGTGACTCTATGCCTCGCAGAGTGGGCAGCTTTTACAGAGGTATTAACAAACCTGGACTGAGAATAAAAGTCTAAAAGCTTGACCGTCAATATGCTAATCATGTGACAGCAAAGAAATCAGAGAAATATAGATTTACTTTTTATATCTTACTAGCGCACAGCTGAGCCTAACACTTACTGTGTATTGTGTACCCTATATGTATACCCTAGTCCCTTCTCCACGACCAGACAATTCCTTCCATGACAGTGCGGCTCAGAGCAGAGTTCCACCCGTATCAGCGGACAGCGCTGCCATGGCCAACCACTCCAAACGCCAGACGAACTTTGACCCCTGGTGAGTCCTCACTGTTAGCATGACTATATATATATTTCACACTTGACTATATATATATTTACACAATTTCAGATGAATGGCACATCATAATATTATGAGTATTTTGCAAAATAGTCAGTAATACTTAAAAGCTTGCCTTAAAATTCTGGAGGCATCTCACAATATATTTGTTTTGATTATGATTTTAGGAATAACTCGGAGGCCATGGTTATGAACCCACCAGAGATTCCAAAACAGAAGGAAAAACAGGGTTTCTTCAGAGCAATAAAGAAGAAAAAGAAGAAGTCACAACCAGTGAGCCTCACACTTTTCCTTTAACACTCGAATGGATTCTGCCTGAGCCGATAAAACCATTTAAATTATGTGTTTGGGTTTTTTTTGTTGCATAATTTAAATGGTAATCATAGCAGAAAATAATACGTGTATCACTGAAAGAATATGTTATCACAGGTGGACAAATGATAAATCAGTAGCTAGCCCTAGTCTAAAAGCTGTTGAGTGTAATGCAGTAGGTGGTGGGATTTGGAAGCTCCCTCTGTAGTTATATCATCAAGGTGTGTCTCAACACCACGAAGCACATTTTAGTTTAGGTTACATACCAAATGAAAGCTGTTCGTTTGTCATAGGAAGTAGGGTTTATTTTCTTTCCTCTAGTTGTTGATGCTATGAGTAAAATGCTAATAGCTCAGACACAAGATCTGCTTGTCCAGTGCATCCGGCTACTGATTTGTCCACCCCTGTGTTATCCAAGGAAAATCATGATGCCGATAATAAACGTAAAAAATTAGTTGGAACATATTAGCTTAACGCCTAATGCTGATTTTCCCCTACTTTCAGTATTATTACAGAAATTTGGAAAACTTCCTATAATAACTGCAAAGAGGATTGCTTTATGTGTCTTTATGTGTGCTGTCTCTCTGGGTTGCATGGTATGTGTTTGTCTCTTAGCTATTTTACATAGTTACAGCAGTGTGTGTATGTGTGTGTGTGTGTGTGTGTGTGCACAAAAAAAGATATGCTAAATGTCCTAACTTGCAAAACTATTAATCTCTTCTTAACTCATATGCTGTTTTTCTATTCCAATGTATATCAAGCTAGTTAGCTAGCCTAACTGAGGTTCTACATCATTTATAGGCTGTAAGCTAATACTAGCATTATTAGAACACTAAATCTGGTCTGTGATATTTTACTGACCTTAATAGAAAGCTACATTATCTAAAGCGAATGCTAGCCTGCATTATTCTATTCACCTTAATAGAAATCTACATTATCTAAAGTTAATGCTAGCCTGTGATATTTTATTAGCCTTAATATAAATCTACGTTATCTACAGCTGATACTATCCTGTGATATTCTATTAGCCTTAATGGAAAGCCACATTATCTATAGCTAATACTAGACTGTGATATTTTATTAGCCTTATTAGAAAGTTAAATCTGGTCTATGATAATTTACTGACCTTAATAGAAAGCTACATTATCAAATGCTAATGCTAGCCTGCGTTATTCTATTCACCTTAATATAAATCTACATTGTCTAAAGCTGATACTATCCTGTGATATTCTGTTAGCATTAATGGAAAGCCACATTATCTACAGCTAATACTAGCCTGTGATATTGTATTAGCCTTAAGAGAAAGCTATATATAAAGCTAATGCTAGCCTATGATATTCTGTGTCTTGTTAGCCTGGAGATGTTTTGTGTTTATACCAGTTTAATTTTAATTTATTTTATGGGGGGGGTCTATTAAAATATAAACAGAAATCTGGACCAAATAGACTAGCCTAATAAGTTTCATACTATGATGTGCTAATCAGTTAATCCTCCCCAGGTAAAGCTAATTCAGCTCAAACAGGGCTGTAGTCGTATCATTGGTCAAATCCCTCAAGCTCAAATCCAGATAAGGACATAATGGGAATTATGCTCATGGCATCCCCAGTGGGTTGTAAGCAGACCCTAGCAGTGTGTCTGTGACAGAAATCTGCCACTCATCCAAAAAATGTGCTCTGTGTGTAAACTCTAAGCCATGGGTCTGTATGTTCATCTCATCTGCTGCTTTCAACAACAAAAAAACCTGTCTGTCTCTTCCTGCATTGAGCCACTGGCCTTTTTCTGCGTCTTATATTCCAGACGGAGGGCTGCGAGGGAAGGAACCCGAGCATCAAGAAAAGCCTTTTCCCCCTCTTTAACTCAAAGAATAGCTTAAAGCATAACTCCTCTGTGCTTCCTGTCCTTGCTCAGCCCATGGTACAGCATTCATGGAACCGTCCCACTCCACATTGTGCATTGTTGACATCACACCAGAGTCTCCACTGCATGTGTCTATAAATGTAGCCATCACTTCTTTTTGTTTTTAGCTACTCAGTAGTATTTGTTCAACGTGACGCCACGAGCATTGGGCCCAGATTCATGTGCACATTAAACAAGCAGGTCTCGGAGCACCTGCTAAGATATTTAGACATGCTTCTGAATCCTTAGAGTTCAGAAATCGCATGGTTCTGAATACACCGAGTTCTGAATGTCAGTGGTTGAAGTTCTTGAATTGAAGTTCTGTTAAAACCCTTACTAAGCATGCATTCTGATTTTATGGATCTGGTCCCGACTGTTTCAATACGTGAAACATCATTAACATTCCTGCTAGCGTAGCAGCACAAGCATGTCATCAGATGCATGGGACTTCAGCAGTGCCTGCTTACAGTGGATGTACAGCTACACTTAATGATTCTCCAGAAGTAGGAGAGTGCAGGAGAACGAAACACAATGTGTTTTTTCCCCCCTAACAAACGCAAACATATTTACACTAGTTAGTAGAGACAGGGGCTGGGTGTGTCCTAATAGCCCAGCTAATTAAACACTGTGCATATTAATATACACTCACCATCCACTTTATTAGGAACACCTGTACAAGTGCACATCCATGCAGTTATCCAATCAGCCAATCATGTGGCAGCAGTGCAATTCATAAAATCATACAGACACAGATCAGAATCGGGGGAGGGGACGGGGGAATGGGGAGGTTGATCTCAGTGAGTGACTTTAACCGTGGCATGGTTATTGGTACCAGATGAGCTGGTTTGAGTACTTCATAAACTATTGTTCTCTCTGGAATTTCACATACAACAGCCTCCTCTAGAATTGACACCGAACGGTGCCGAAAACAAAAAAACATCCTGTGTGCAGACTGGTCTAAGCTGGCAGGAAGTGTGTAGTTACTCAAATTAGCACTCTTTACAACCATGGTGAGAAGAAAAGCATTTCAGAACGCACAACGCATGTCCACTTTGGGATGAGTCTGTGCCCATGAAAGCCTCAGATTCTTTTTCTTGTCTGACAGGAGTGGAACCCGATGTGTTCTTCTCTTGTCGTAGCCCATCCACCTCAAGGATCAATGTTTTGTGCACGCTGAGATGCTTTTCTGCTCACGACGGATGTAAAGAATGATCATATGAGTTACTACATCCTTCCTGGCAGTTCAAACCGATATGGCCACTTTCCTCGGACCTCTGTCATCAACATGGCATTTCCACCCACAGAACTGTCTCTCACGCAATGTTTTTTATGTTTTCTGTGTAAACTCTAGAGACTGTTGTGTGTGAAAATCCCAGGAGATCAGCAGGTTATGAAATATTCAAACCATCCCATCTGGTACCAACAGCCATGCCACGGTTAAAGTCACAGAGATCATATTTTTCCCCCATTCTGATGGGTGATGTGAACATTAACTGAAGCTCTTGTATCTGTGTCTGCATGATTTTTGCATTGTGCTGCTGCCACCTGATTGGCTGATTATACAGGTGTTCCTAATAAAGTGGGCAGTGAGTGTATATGTACTATAATTTCATATATAGGCAGATTGCAAAGGGAATTGATGTACACTCCCAGCCTGCTGGCCTCATGCACGTTTTTTTTTTGTTCTTTTTGTTCTTTTGGTTTCTTTGTCCTCGATTGTCGCTGTGGTTTTGGTGCTTTTTGCACACTGTTTTTTCTCTACCTGGTTGCCAGGTTGCAGCTGAAGGACAGCAGGACCAGCTGGTGCTCCAGAGACCAGTGAAATCCTCGTCCCACCACAGCAGCCGTCACCGGAATCGGGACAGAGAACGAGACAGAGACAGGGACCGGGACAGGGATAGGAACCGAGAGCGAGGACGTGATCGAGAACGAGAGAGAGACAACACCTGGCCTATAGAGAAACATACAAATGTGCAACCTCAGGCAAGAAACTGTTTGCTTTTTTTTTTTTTGAACCAGAGATTCAAACAGAATTGTGATGGAGTTAATTCTTCGATTGCATATCTTTATGGATCTGAAATGCTGAATCTTGTCGTTGTTCTGGAACCTTATAGATCTGAATTCTTAGGGTTCTGAGTCATGGTTTTGAAGCTTTATCATTCTGAATGCTTATACTTCAGAATTTTTCTGCACTGAATGTATATAGTTATACAGTAAATCCATGTGATAGCCTATCGAAAGCCTATAGAACTGAAAATGTTGCATATAAATTTTTATAGTTCTGAATCCTTATAGTTCTGGATCATTATCTGAACCCTTACAGTTCTGAAATCTTATATTCCTGAATCCTTATAGTTCTGGATCATTATAGTACTGAACGCATATAGTTCTGGATCATCATAGTTCTAAACTGTTATATTCTTATATGAGAATAAAAATATTCTAATAGTTCTGACTCTTTATACTTTTGAATTCCTGTAGTTCTGAGTCCTTATATTTCTGGATCATTATTGTTCTGAACCCTTATAGTTCTGAATTCGTATAGGTCTGACTCTTTATACTTCTGAATTCTTGTAGTGCTGAATGTTTATATTTCTTAACTCTTTTTGTTCTAAATTCTTATACTTCTGAATTCTTATAGTTTTAAATCATGGTTATGAGATCATGGACTTCTAAATTTCTAAGTTTCCAATTCTTCATAACTGTAAATGTTTGTGCTTCTGAATCTGAATATTTCTGCCTTCGAAATACTTCGTTTTTTTTCTGAATCCATTCTGAATGTTATTGTTCGGAGGCATTTGTAATTGTCATGACTCTGAGTCATGGTATTTATTTCTTACACATTTAAATGAATTCTTATGTTTCTGATTCATCATTTCACTTCGTTCATTTAACTTGAACTATTATTGGCACCCCACAAGAGAATAAGCAAAATGATTGTAAGAAGAGAAACAAAAAGTCCGCAGTTGGAGAAACTACTTCCCTTTTCCGTAACAGAAATCTTTCTGATGAGAACTACTTCTTTTAGGTAAAAACAGGAATAAACGTACACATGGGCATTACGTTGTCTTTTTTCATTTGTCTTGGAAACAAAATTCAACCATACACGTAAGCCTTTACTTAAATGTCTTTAAAACCATGGAAATCGGGAAGGATATTAAAGATAGGGCCGTCCACTACTGATGAGCATAGAGCAGTTTGACAGACGTGAATCGCTGCTAATGTGAAAGCAAGGTTATAGTTTGAAATCTGCGGCTTCTCAATGATGTTTTAGAATTCTTAAAGTTCAGATTTTTTTTATGGTTGTGAATTCCCATAGTTTTGAGCAGTCATATTGTTCTAAACTCTTATAATGCTATGTTCATATGTTTCTGCTGGGTGAGTCATCATCACAGCTCTTCTCTTTTTATTTTACTTTCAGAACCAACCTCTACGGTCTCTGCGTAAGTTTCTACACCTCTCATCTCCCCCCTCATCCTCTGCAGCTCCTAGCCAGCCTCCTCCTCCACCTCCTCCAGATCGCTCCTCTGAACTGCGATTCCAGCCACTTGCCAACCCGCCACCCAAAGCAGCACCCCCGAACATGCCTGAAGCACGGGCTATTCCAGTAGGCAGCATCACTCCTAACACCAAGAGCCGTAAGCCCCACAGCTACCCTCTGCCGGGGCAGATAGAGTCCACCTGGCATGCCTCAGCTCCCTACCCCGACCAACTGGCCAGTAAAGGTGGGCAGAATGGCATCGGGTTCGCCCGGGCTGCCCGTCCTCGGATGCCAAACCTCAATGACCTGAAAGAAACCGCTTTGTAGGGGGCAGACGTGTCTTCTTTCTCTCTTTTGACTCTTTGGGGGTAACTGCAAAACCAATATCACTTCCGCACTTAACGACACCTCTGGCCAGAAGGTGGCGCTAGTCATGTCTTGAGTTTGTTTTTTAAAAATCATCCACATCCTTTGATAGAATTTGTATTATTGTTAATGGGTTCAGTTTTCAGTTATTGACCTTGATGAAGTATCTAAGTATTTGTATAAGGAAATTTATCAGATGGGGGTAAAATAACCGTGGAATAGTAAGAGCTTTAGTTTATACACCAGAGAATGTATAAATATTTATTGTGTAATAATTCTATATTTCATGGAGATTATTTAATTAATTATGAGTGTCTTAATATTTAATATTTACATTGTACAGAGTGCATTTTATTGTTGTAACAAATGGTACATATTATTATTATAATTATTATTATTATTATTATTATTATTATTATTAACAGTTTGTTCTGTTATGAATCCTCCACTGCCTGGACACGTAGGCATCTCAACTTTTAAACATTTTGTGAGATCTATGAGATCTAACGTCCCATTAACACAGGAACTACACTGTCAGAGGCTAATTCTCATCCCATGAGCTCTAGCTATCTAATGGCAGGGTTTTTTTTTTTTATTGTTGTTGTTTGTTTTTTTCTTTTGCTTGTTTTCCTTTTATTTTTCACCTCTTTCTTTGTGAAAGCATTTCTAAACTAAAATCTGAACTGTAAGCCAAACCCAGTCTGAATGGCTGGAAAAGATGGACGGCATGCCATGGTAGATGCAGTCAGGGATTAGTTCAGCAGGGTTCGTGTCAGTACTGAATGTCTGACGCTCACCTCTGCACCAGTTTCTGTTCCAAAACTGTTTTTAATGTTCCCTCATTGACTTGCCTTTGTCATTTCCCCTTTGGGAGAATCAGCTCTTGTTCAAGAGAGTGTAAGTTGTTTATGAGTGTAAGTATGAGCAATAAGTCATATATGAAGTAGTCTCGCAAGCAAGACGAGGGAGTCTGGTACATTTCGTCAATAAACATGGCCAAAATATGCCAACTTTCCCAGAAAGAAGCTATTTTCTTGATATCAACAGATAGCAGACCTTTTTTTCTGTAGCCTTGCTAGACTCTTATTTACTCACTACTCTCTGCATCAGACAAATCTCTCTTTTAGACAGTTTTTAAATCCAAGATTCGGTAAATGTTTTTCAATCTGGTGACCACATTTTGCTCTGAAAAGCTAATTTGTTAGTTTTGAGAAGTACACCGCCTGCCTAATATTGTGTAAGTCCCCCGTGTGACCCGGCGAAACATGGACTCCACGAGACCACTGAAGGTGTGCTGTGGTATCTGGCGGCAAGACGTTAGCAGCAGATCCTTTAAGTCCTGTAAGTTACGAGGTGGGGCCTCCATGGATCGGACTTGTTTGTCCAGAGCATCCCACAGACGCTCGACGCATTATCCTGCTGAAAGAGGCCACTGACGTTAGGGAATATCATTGCCATGAAGAGGTGTACTTGGTCTGCAATAATGTTTAGGTAGGTGGTACGTGTCAAAGTAACGTCCATATGGTTTCCCATCAGGTTTCCCAGTAGAACATTGCTCAGAGCATCACACTGCCTCCGCTAGCTTGTCTTTTTCCCATAGTGCATCGTGGTGCCATCTCTTCCCCAGGTAAGTGACGCTCACGCACCCGGCCGTCCACATGATGTAAAAGAAAACATGATTCATCTGACCAAGCCACCTTGTTCCACTGCTTCATGGTCCAGTTCTGACGCTCATGCGCCCACTGTAGGCTCTTTTGATTGTGGACAGGGGTCAGCATGGGCACTCTGACTGGTCTGCGAATAAGCAACCCCATACCCAGCAAGCTGTGATGCATTGTGTGTTCTGACACATTTCTATCATAGTGCTACAGTAGCTCTTCTGTGGAATTAGACCAGACAGGCTAGCCTTCACTCCCCACATGCATCAGTGAGCCTTGTGTGCCCATGACCCTGTTGCCGGTTCCTTGGACCACTTTTAGTAGGTACTAACTACTGCATACTGGGAAAACCCCACAAGACCTGCCATTTTGGAGACGCTCTGACCCAGTCGTCCAACCATCATAATTTGGCGCTTGTCAAAGTCTCTCAGATCCTTACACTTGCCCATTTTTCCTGCTTTCAACACATCAACTTCAAGAACTGACTGTTCACTTTGTGCCTAATAAATACATACCCCCCTTGACAGGCACCTTTGTAACAAGATAATCAATAATATTCACTTCACCTGTCAGTGGCTTTAATGTTATGGATACGTATACACAAAAGTGCAGCGAGCCAATCGGCTTGCAGCCTTCAAGATTCTGGAGCTCGTGGCCTGAAAAGTGTACAAAAGATATCAGACCATGGGCAGTAGGTGACTCTTTAGAGGATGAGATTCTGAGTTTCGCTGAAACATAAATGGATTTTAAAAAGTGTGTGATTGTGGCTATAAAGTAAGTGACGTGCTGTTATAGGATATAATCAGCTTTCCATCAGGCCGCGTCACGCCACCCTGTCATTGATTATTCCTCGCGTAATGTTCAGTTTGCCGTGTGTAACTTGTCCACTGTACACATGAGAGGTGGTGTCATTTATGTTTCACTTGTAGACAGTTATCAACCTCATTTTTTGAAATATCAGTCAATTGAAACTGACTGTGCAACTCGCCAAGGAAAACTACATTATATTTGTTACAAAGAGCAAGTGTGTTCATACTCAGTGATCCACAAATAATTCTACCATCTCTGCAAGTGTGACAGAGGTGACATGCTTTACTGAGCCATGAGTGGAAGTCAATGAGGGTGTGTTAGCAGTAATGGAATATTTTCTGGATATAGACTTTATAGTGCATTTCAGAAGTAATAGAATATAGCTGTGAATTCTTTTGCAAGAATCAAAGCACAGCTTTGTTAAAAAAAAAAGTGTCTATGAACAAGACACCTATAAGACTTCTGAGAGATGGTATTTACATAACACTCAAAGCATGTGTAATACTGAATTCATTTCAGTTTACTGTATACAGCTCAGAGATGATCCAATATCATACAACTCCAATTCCGAAAAAGTTGGGACAGTATGGAAAATGCTAATAAACACAAAGAGGAGTAATTTGTAAATGTACTTTGACTTGTATTTAAACAAAAAATGTATAAAGACAAGGTATGTGATGTTTTACGTAATCAACTGCATCGTTTTTTGAAGATTTTTTTTTTTAAAGATTTTTGAAGTTTTTTGGAGCCTCCAAAAAAGGCATAGTCCTTCAAGAGCAAGGACGGGTCGAGTCTTGCCAATCTGCCAACAGATGCGTCAGAGAATAATCCAACACTTTGAGAAGAACATTCCCCAAAGACAAATCGGTAGGATTTTGGGCATTTCACCTTC